>PVIU01009794.1:0-74092 GCA_004026605.1 Ondatra zibethicus | reverse complement strand
AGACTCGGTTCTCAAAAAGATAATACATGCAGAAGAGATAGGTCCTGGTGTCATTGTTGATGGGTTCTCCATCTGCCAACTTTCGCCGCCACATTCAGAGAGTCTGGTTTGATCATATGCTCATTCAGTCCCAGTCCAGGTGGATTGGTGCGCTCCCATTAGTTCAGGCACACTGTCTCAGTAGGTGGACCAGCCCCTCTTACCAGCCTCACAAACGTTTCCAACACTCAGATTCTTTAAGTATAAAGGATTCTTTATTTCCTCTTAATTCTTATGCTTAAAATGGGTACCAGATTAGATTTTTCATACGAAGGTGACTCAGCAAAGAATAAAGTAAACTTCCCACTTAACTTTAAAAATCTCTTCTTAAAATTTACAAAATGCCAGGAAACACAGGATGACCTCCATGTGTGAATGCAATTGACTGTTTCTGGAGCTCCCTTGGGAGAGTGGAAACACAAACAATCCTGGCTCCCACTCCTTCCCACCCCCAGGAGCCTTCTTCCTCAGTCAGCTTCCTGTTCACAATGTCAGCCATGGTTTCCTCTGTTTGCTCTGCTTATATCTGTGCCTCACCTTCCCTTCCTTACCAAATACTGTGGTTTGGATATGGCTTTACCTCCGGGGATTTCCCCAATAGATGTTTGGTTTCTGTGTGGTGGAAATGAAGTGGTGAGTCTTTTAGTAAGAGGGGCCCTTGGCAAGGTGGCAAGACAGGTCCTCCCCTCCTTCCTGGCGATGAGATGTTCCCCTCTTGTGTTTCTGCCATGGTAGGGACATGTGCCATGATGTGATAGTCAAGAACACCTGCCCTCAATGTGACTGACGTTGTGCTGTGTGGACTCTGAGCCTCCAAAACTATTGGCAAGACAGACTCTTTCGCCATGTATTCATGGGTATTTCATTCTAGCAATGAAAAGTAGACAAGCACAGACATCTTTAAAAAGCATGGTCTATATCATGGCTAGGGTGCATCTCTTCACCTTGAACCTAAATTGCCTCCTCTTCATCTTCACTGTGTGTGTGTACGTGTACACACGGGTATGGAGGTCAGTGGTTAACACTGGATATCTTCCCATTTGCTTTTGTCCTTATTTTTTAAGACAGGGTTCTCACTGAACCTGGAGCTTGTCGGTTCAGCTAAACTTGGTTGGCCGGCAAGCCTAAGGGACCTCCTGCCTGTCTCCCCTGCACTGCGATTACAAGTGTGTGTCATTAGCCCGGCTTTTCCACACAGGTGACCGGGATCAAACTTCATGTAATAGATGCTTGTATTGGTTAGGGTTCTCTAGAGGGACAGAACCAGTAAAATGAATATATACATATATGTGTGTAAAAAATTTACTAAATCGGTTTATGTGGAAATAGTGTCAACAGTTGGATCACACTGAAGAGTTTGAGAAACCTGTAGTTTAAGAGGTTAGGTTCTGCCACAGTTCCAATCTGGTGCAGAAAACCCGGAGGTTTCCAAGAGAGCTGCCAATCCTCAGCCGACGAGGGAAGCCCAGAAATACTGGTTCTAGGGAAGCAGCAGCAGTAGCATCATCATCATCATCACCACCACCATCACCATCATCACCATCGTCACCACAATTATCACCACCTTTATCACCACCACCACCATCACCAACACCATCATGTCACCATCACCACCACCACCACCATTATCATCACCATCATCTACGGCCGCCACCACCACCACCATCATTACCACCATTATCATCATCTTCCGCAGCAGCAGCACCATCACCACCACCTCCACCACCAGTGGTAGTAGCAGTGGTAAATCAGCTGAGACAGGGAGTCCCAACAAGGAAAGGGTGTATAACCCCCCTTCTGTCCTTTTCTCTTTGGGCTGCAGCCAGAAGGTGCTGTCCACACCTGGAGTGGGCCTCCCCAACTATTTACGGCAATCGCGATAGCTCCACAGTGGAGGCTTCCTGGTTGGGTGACTCTAATTTGTGGCAAGTTGATGTTAAGCTAGTCATCATAATGCTTAACATATTGTCGAAGAGACGATAGAAAATTTCATATATGTGTAATTTTTTAAAGACACAGAGTTCAAAAGCTGCAGTTTTGGTTTTATTAGAAAGGGGAAAACAGATGCAAAGATGCTATCTCTTCAGGATCTACAACACTAATTTCATATCTAAGCCAATGTCCCAGTTAGGGTTCCTATGCCTGTGATGAAACTTCATGACCAAAAACTATGTGGGAGGGAGGGTTTATTAGGCTTATGGCTCTACATCATAGTCCAGTACTGAAGGAAGTCAGGACAGGAACTCAAATGGGGCGGGAACCTGGAGGCAGGAGCTGATGTAGAGGCCATGGCTTGCTCAGCCTGCTTTTCCTATAGAACCCAGGACCACTAGCATCACCTACAATGGGCTAAGAAATCCATAACTAAGAAAACGCCCTACAACTGCATCTTAAGGAGAGATTTTCTCAATTGAGGATCCCTGATCTCAGATGACGGTAGCTGTGTCAAGTGGACAGAGACTATGCAGCACGGAACATATGGAGGCGAAGAGAGATGGGTCACAATTGTAATCCGGCACTTGGGAAGCTGAGGCAGGAAGACTGTGAATTTGAGGCCAGCTTGGGATAACAGTAAAGCTCAGTCTCCAAAAACATCACTATAGCCATTAGTTAAAAAAAAAAAAAAAAAGAAAACCCACTAAGCCGGTAGTTAAAAGCGGGCATTCTAGAGACCCAATGGACTTCTCAGAATCATCTTAAGCTGCAGATAAAATTTGAGTGTGTGAGTTTATTGTTACACCAAAATTATTACTTCATGAGCATTTGGAACTCTTAGCCTGATTTCAGGTTATGAGAATGAATTCTCCACTCTGGGATAATGGGCATCTAGAATTAATGAATGACGTCACCATGATTTCCCTGCTCTGGTTTCTTTTTCTGTTGCTGTGTGGATGTGTGTTCTAGACCAGGGGGACTGTGCATATAAAATTAAGGCATTACATAAAACTCCTTAAGATTTGCACTTTCCCGTCTCTGTTCACAGTGGGACTGTTATATAACACCCACATTCAACCCTCTTAGGCTGGGAAGGTCCAAATGGGAAATCTGCTTGGAACAAACCCTGCAGTTAAACCCTTAGACTCTCTGGTGTTCTTCCAATAAACGTTCACCGAATGTTCATATATGCTAGTGCGTTTCTCCTGCAGCAGTCAGAGTCTTGCTGAGGAAACATGGTTCCTCACCTGAAGAGACTGCAAAGGAACAGAAGGGAAGGGGGAGAGAGGAAGGGAGGAGAGGGGAGGAAAGGTTTCGTACACAGAACTCACCCTACAAATCAGGACAGCCCTCTGCGTACTTGCTTTAGCTTTGACCAGCTGTGCGAACATTGTGCTTCTGTTTCCCCATATCATGAAATCTTGCAGGATTTTGAAATTTTAGTTAGAGATGTTTATAAAGAGCCTACTCTGCACAGTGCCTGGCTGGAAGACACTGTCCTAAGAATTTTCATCTCAATAGCCTCAAAACTGCCTTCCTGACTCACGAACGAGGCATGCAGCTTGGATAATAATTTAGGTGTACCTTGTAGAATACCCAACTTAGAGATTAAGGAATAAAATTAAAATAATATGTGTGTGTGTGTGTGTGTGTGTGTGTGTGTGAGGGAGAGAGAGAGAGAAAGAGAGAGAGAAAACAGAAAAAAGGTAGAGATATTTTGATCAAGAAAAACTGTCAGAAAGACCAGGAGGAAATACTTGTTCAGGGACATTCTTCCCAGTGACCCGGCAAAGGTTCTGCTTAAGCTGGGAAGTCAGATGGGCTAGCTTAAATAGCCTACCATAATATGCATATACCAGAATGTACACATTGTCATCATGGAGAGCTGCATGTTTTGTTGGGGACATGTTGCATGCCATTACATACAATGGTTGTTTTTCCTACCCAGAGAAGCATGTAAAGCAGAAGCTGTATTATAAAGAACAGAAAGTCAGACAAGATAAATTTGTCCTGGGGATATTATCTGGTGGCAAATTTTCCAGTAACTTTAGGCCAGTTGGGCATAGACATTGAACAGAATGTTCATTGTAGAGTTTCTGGGACATCTGATGAATGCCATGTGAGAAAATGCCTACCTCACAGTGACTTCCCTCTGGAGGCTTGATGTGCCGTGGTAATATGTCCTTCAGGGAATTCGCATGCCAAGGCTCCCCGTTTGCCTTTGATGTGTTTCAAAAAACAAGAGAATGATAAACTAGAAGCCCTGCCAAGGGTGCACCCAGGGGAGGAGGGAAGGGAACACCACCAGATTCAGCTGAACCATCTAAACTTTAATTTCCTAAGTAATCTCTTGAGTACAGCACCCAAAAAGATTCTCATGACAGTTCAGAGAATGGGCAAAGGTACACATTGCTGGGCTTTCTCCCTAACCTGCTGTGAGAGCTTCCTGCTCCCTCCTCTGATTGGCAGTGGGTGGGTAGAAATCACAGCCAGCTTTACTCTAGCTGTGGTCAAGGAAGAGCATCAGTAATAAAAATGACCAAGCGATCTTTATTCAAATGATGTTTCTCAGTTGCATTACAGCTTATGGATGGGATGTGGGTGTGACTGAATATTCTGCCCTCCCCATTTAAACATGAACTGTGTCGTATCCCACCACCTTTATTGTTGGAGTGATCCATGAAGCAGGCCACGCCCATCCACTTAGCTCCTCCAGAGGTAGTCAAGGTTTCCTATGGTTCACAGCCAGAATGAAGAATTGTCTCGTTTACTCTGGGTTCCCTGGTGGCTCTCCTTTCCATCGTCTTCTTACCTGTCTGCTGGCTTGCCACACTATCTCTATCCCCTCCAGTATCATCTTGGCTAATGTTTCCTGTATATGACAGCATGTGGAGTGCCCGAAGTCCCACATAATCTTAAGTCATTTCTCTGAGCCTGTCTTTTCCCTCAGGCACCTTCTTCACCTCTGCCACCAAAACAAAACAAAACAAAAAAATCCTAATTAGATCCTCCTGATGAGGTGTGAAGGAATTCTAGACCAACTGGAGAAATGAAACAGGTGATACTGATGGATACTGATGGCCAGTTCTGCCCAACAAAAACACCTCCAAGAAACCATGTTCTCAAAGACTTAAGATTGGAAGCCTACAGAAAGACTCAATCCTTTTATTTATGAATGTATATTTAGTTTTTTCTTTGGGTATTGGAGATTGAAGCTAGGTCCTCACACAGGTAAACACAGGTTCTGTTACTGAACTATACAAGCTTAGCCCCGAACCCTCCTCTTCTGTATCACTAAATGTTAAAAAATAACCAGGCAGCAATTTAAACTTATTATCTTCCCTCCCTAAGGCAGCTCTTCTGGGCTCTTCATCTGGAAAATGCTGCATTCTCTTGCTCAGCCACTCTTCAAGTCAATCACCAACTTCAGTCAAATCACCTTCTGCATTACCTCTTAGTTGGTAGTTAGGAGATAGGAACGCTGAGCCCCTCCTTTCCTTTGTTACCATGGCTCCATTGGAACCTGTTTGTGTTAGAACAGTGATCTCCTACATTCTTCTAATCTCCATTGTCTGGCATCACCATTGTGTTCACGTGACTCAGACTTAAAGCCTAAAGGCCCAAATCCTTCATTACTTTGGCATGGGCATTCCCGCAAGCACCTCCCACCCAGCCTGGCTTACCGCACACTGTTTTCTGCACAGGCCATGCTCTGTCTCATCTCGATTCCTTCTGGATGTTCTTCCTTCCTTCTGGTGAAGCTCAAAACCCAGCCATGCAGTTCTGCTTCCCCGAGCATCGCTCTCTGGGCTGGAGCTTGCATGCATGGCGGCTCTGACTTCACGCCATCCTTGGTCTAGTTAGCATTTACACATAGGCACTGTTCTGTCCCCAACACCGAGATGCCAGCTTCATGACATCAAGCAGCTCGTGTTGATTCTATGCCGCTTTGCTAACTAAATACTTCTTAGCCCCAACTGTAATGCTGAAGGGCAGCTTTTTACACACCGTATCGCCTTTCTTCCTCCCATTGGTACTCCCTTCCACCGCTGCTATCGCATCTCTTCCTCTTTGGCTTCTGATTCCAACTAGGAAACAGAATGGACAGAAGGGGGACTGCCGAGGAAGCCCAGGAGCACGCTTGCCTAGCACTAGCGCATGGGCTCTGGGTTCCACCTCAGGACCCCATAAGCCAGACATGGTGCCACTCACCTGCGATCTGAGCACTTGGAAGATAGGGGCCGGAGAATCAGGAGGCCTTCTTATAATCAATTGAGACCAACCTGGGCTACGTGAAACCCTGTCCCCTCTCCCCCCAAAGTGCCAATGAATCTCTATAAGACGCTGAGTTTGGAAAACTTAGCACGATGGGAAGGTGACTGTGGCCTTTGACATCGTGCTGTGTACTCAGCAGGGTCTCACGATGATTGCTTTAACTAGCACAACAAAGCTGTAGCCCAAGCTGGGGCTTGGACCCTGTAGTTCTGGAGATGGGAGCAAGGTGAACACTTGACCTCAGCCCTCCCTGCTCATCCTCAAGTAACGTCCTCTTTGTGTCTTTCCTGGCTTTTGCATTTTCCAGCAAGATCACCACCAGACAGGGAGAAACGTCTACATTTAGTCACATTTATTGATGCATTCAGTATCAAGTACATAAGTGCAAATATCCAGAGTCCATGATGAAGTCCATTAGGAACTACAGAGAAAGTAATACAAATCGTAATAAACTCGACATGCTGGCACCTTTCAGTTACCATACATGTAAATCAGCACAGCACAGCCATCCCATACAAGAAAAGTACTGTGTGTTCATTTGGGATTTATTCTTAATCATTTTATGTGATACAAAACTGATTACCATATGTACGGTCAACTGTTTTATATTATTTTTTTATGTTGTGTGTGTTGGAAAAATGCTAAAACATTGGCCTACACGTCTATATAGTGTTATTAAAGATGAATCCAACCAGCAACCGAAGGACACGATAAGCGATTGCCACTATTGTGTCAGCGCACTTGGCAAGAAAGGCCTAGCCACGGGGACGGTAGAAGCTACGGAAGCATTGCAGAGAGAACATCAAGGAAGGAAGGAAGGACGTGGGCTCGCAGCATCATGCACTTTTCTTTTTTAGCAACACAAAATTAAAAACCACATCTAACACACTTTTCTCTATACGTCAGTGCTCGACACAAGGGATTCAAATCTCGTACAGGAAGAGCATGAGAATGCCTGTCGGAAAGGTTGCCGCTAAGATTATGATACTGGGAAAGGGGAAACAATCAATCTGCAGTCACGAGTAAGAAGAGAGCTGTTACCACTTCAGACACCCCCATTTGCGTCCAGCTTCTCCTGGGCTAGCCATCTACTCGGTGTGCCTCTTGGCGCCAGGGATTTTAGCCTGGATCCTATAAAGGCAAAACCAAAGGGTTACATTGCAAACGCTATACACAAAATCATTTTATGTATTCATTATTGTGGCTTTACTAACTGAGTCACCAGATAGTAAGATTATTCTAGAAAACACAGTGTTATATGTGGGTCTCTAGAAACACTTTTGAAACAATAAAAAGGAAGTGACAATTGGATGGTGCCCAGACAAGAGAGCTGCATTCTTTAGCACAACTTTTTAGTTGATGGGACGGCCAAGGTGACTTGGTTCACGAGAAGTTGTGACAGTCTTGTGCAGAGATAGATGACTTCCTTAGGGGACTGGTGGTGACTCTATCACAACTTCTCTACAGAAGGAAGTTGTGATAGAGTCACGAGAAGCTGTGAAAGAGTCACCATGGATCACTTAATCGCGGGCACTTCTGGAAGAGGAGGACATAATGACTATACCAGGAAGACGAGAGTGAACTGAGGTGGTTTCTGGCAATGGATTCTCTTCACCCACATGTGACGAAATACTCAGAAGTGGAGTCAAGCCTGGGTCTTCGTCCTAGCTATTGCTGCTCACTCATCGAATGAACCTTCTTCACAGTTCAGAGAGCCATCTGTCTGTCTGTCTGTCTGTCTGTCTGTCTGCAGTGCATACATATGTATGTGGAGACAAGGGCCCAATTTCTGGTGACGTTCTTCAGTTGAGTTCCACTTTGCCTTTTGAGACAGGATTTGTCACTGGCCTGAGGCCTGCAGATTAGGCTGAACTGGGTGGTGAATCCCAGGGTTCTGCATCACTAGCATTGGATTAGAAATGCTGACTACAATGCTGCTGATTTCTTAAAAGTAGGTTTTTATCCTTGAGTAGCAAATAATTTACTGATGGAGCTACTTCCCTTGAAAATTATCTTTACCATGCACATCACCAGATATTGCCAAGGCAATAAAACTCTGTAATGCAGCCATGGTGTATCTGTTAGCATTTTAGGATGGCATCACTCTAGAAGGCTTTTGTTTATTAGTCTTATGGGACGTGTTCAGCTTGCGGACTAGAACTGTCATCTCTGCACTAGGCAACCTTCAACATTCTAGGATTTAGTGCTCTACAGAGGAACAAGGAACTTTGGTGGCGTCTTCCTTCTCATCAGTGTGGAAGAGGGTGAAATAGGCAAGGAGACAAGAAGTTCATATGGTGATAAATGTTATAAAACAATGCAAGAGAATGTGGTAGGAAATGGGGCGGGGGAGCTATGGGGAAGCGGGTGGAGCCCACGTTAGAAGGACTGAGCTGAGAAACAGATGCCCAAAACCCAGGCAGGAGCCAACAGGCCAAGAGCTACTGGTTTCAGGCAGAAAATGCAGCAAGTACAGGGGCCCAGAAGGAGCCTAGATGTGGAGGTGGTGGGTCCAAACAGCAGGCAGTAATGGTGTTAGAATTCAGGGGCTATGGCGTTATCTAGACTCTAGTCTAGATAATGGGAAGTCATTAATGGCAGGGGGATGATGCCACCTGATTCATATTTTTAAAAGAATCATGATGGTCACCATGTGGAAAATAAAGGGAGATGAGAATGGAAGCAATAATGGAGACACAGAAAGTTGCAGAGGTACAGGTGCCAGAGGGTTAACGGCCAGGATCAAATGGTAGACATGAAACAGGCAGGGCGACAGTCTGAGATTTAATTTGAAGATGGCACTGCAAGGATCCATGGATAGACCGAATGCTGGATGGGCAGAGCACAAAGGGAGAATAAGGAAGACTGCTTGGTTTATGGTGTGAGCAATGATGAGCATGATAATGGCGTCTATCAAGATGGCGAGGACAGAAGCCAACCAGACTCTGAGGTCCAACTCAAAACATTTGGCCATGTGACTCTTAAGTGTCTATAAGAGGAAAACATCTAATAAGCAGACAGACAGAAGTGAGTCTTAGCACAGGAGGTCTGGGATGCAGACACAAGTTCAGAGCCTATACTGGTTGGTTTTGTGTCAACCTGACACAAGCTAGAATCATCAGAGAAGGAGCCTCAGTTGAGAAAATGCCTCCATGAGATTCAGCTATAAAGTATTTTTTCAATTAGTGATCAATGAGGAAAGGCCCAGCCCACTGTGGGTGGTGCCATTCCTGGGCAGATGGTCCTGGGTTCTATGAGAAAGCAGACTTAGTAAGACAGAGGAAGCAAGCCAGTAAGCAGCACCCCTCCATGGCCTCAGCATCAGTTCCTGCCCTGTTTGAGTTCCTATCCTGACTTCCTTTGGTGATGAACAGCAATGCTGAAGTGTAAGCTGAATAAACCCTTTCCTCCCCATCTTGCTTTTTTGTCATGGTGTTTTGCCACAGCAAGAGAAACCCTAACAAGACAGAGCCCTAGATCTGGAGATAGCTTCTGAAGCTAATGACCAGATGAGCGGTGGGTGGGAAGAGGAGGGGATGGGGAAAACTTAAGCGACAGTGGTCAACTGATTTCTGCTTGGAGATGTAAATGACTCTCAGGGAAATCGCTGCTCCATAAGGCACTAATGTCCTTGCTAAACAGCTTTAATTATTGCTACTCTCTCTCCTCCTGTTTCACAGGAATCCAAAGAGCTGGAATTTTCACTCACTGTTCCAGAAGGAAGGAAGGAAGGAAGGAAGGAAGAAGGAAGACAGAAGCCCAGCCATTCCTTCACAGAGCCAGACCTCCAGATTCTTAAAGATGACTATTGTATCCTTTCAAGGGTAATCACGTTAATGAGTGATGTTGGTCTCCACAGGTCATCACTGCCAGATTGCAGTGATGGAGTGAGTGGGGCTGGAGCTCAGAGATAGAGCTGACATGAGTTGAGGCCTGGGGTCCAGCCTCAGTATGGAAACAAGAGGCCAATGCCAAAATTTGTGGGCTCAGGCACAGAATAAATAATAGACAATAACAATGGCCATATTCTCCTTAGATGTGGGGTTCAGTCTTGCACCAGTAGCATCTAAACTTGCACCCATTTTTTAAAATATTCCTCAGCACCTCACTGGCCCATGCTTGACTAGGATTGAGGAATCAATCCCTACCCCCATTTCTGCACCGGCACCCACCCTGTTCTCTATTTGTAAAAGAGGCTTTGGGGAAATCAAACATGGGACTTTACTTCTATGGCTTGTTTTACTTTTCTCACTTAGTTCAGCATTGAAGCATAGTCAAGATCTCCGGGTTTATTTTGAATCCTGAGCGACCTCTTCCGAATTTGCTTTTATTCCAAGCTTCATGCCACCTAGAGTGTTGGCATACATCTTTGATTTACCACAGTTGTGAGAAGTAATAAGACTGAAGGTGACAGAATCCCATATCACATTACTTTATCCCAGGCAGATATGTGATAGATTAGTGAACATCCTTTGCACTATGATTTACAGCCCCGATAGGGTCAGGTGGGTTACAGCCTTTATAGGGTCAGATGGGTTACAGCCCCTATAGAGTAAGGTGGATTACAGCCCCTATAGGGTCAGGTGGGTTACAGCCCCTATAGAGTAAGGTGGATTACAGCCTCTATAGGACCAGGGGGGTTACAACCCCTATAGGACCAGGAGGGTTACAGCCCCTATAGGATCAGGAGGGTTACAGCCCCTATAGAGTAAGGTTGATTACAGCCTCTATAGGACCAGGGGGGTTACAACCCCTATAGGATCAGGAGGGTTACAACCACTATAGGATCAGGAGGGTTACAGCCCCTATAGGGTCAGGAGGGTTACAGCCCCTATAGGGTCAGGAGGGTTACAGCCCCTATAGGGTCAGGAGGGTTACAGCCACTATAGGATCAGGTGGGTTACAGCCCCTATAGGGTCAGGAGGGTTACAGTTTAGGTGGCTATAAATGCCTGCAGGCTTATGGCCAAGATCTCTGGGTGTTATCTAATAAACCCATGACTGGAACTCCCTGCGTACTGAAATTGAGCATGAGGTGTCCTAGTTTTCAACTGAGAACAAATGTCCATTTTCAAGGAAAATGTGGGCACTCAGAATGTTGCCACTAAATGGAGAAAGGCTATGAATTCCTCTAACCATGGTTGTTCTGATTTCATGGAGTCAGTTTTCTTGTGTCCTTATGTAAAAGAAAATGGAGATATATAGTAAAGATGACAACACCTTATCCATTATCTTGGGAGATATGTTGTTTTCATAGCTTTGATTTCAACTATAATTTAACAATTATACTCTATATGTTTGTATATAAATTATATTTAATTTTCTGCCATTTTACTTTCCCTTATTTTAGCTCTCCAGTGTTCAATCAATCAGTGTGGACTGTGATAGCCTTTGTGTTGACAGTCACATTTCCAGTCTCCCCACTCCAATTCTGTCACTAGATTGTGATTTCCACACATTGCAATTCCGAGACATCAGCCCACTACTTAGAAGCACCGAAGGCCCTTTTGTGTCGGGTTGAGATCAGAGTGCAGCATCTTTCTCCCTACCACCCTCTGGATGAATGCTTATCCACACTTCACGGTCCAGGCCGAGTGGCATCCGTTACCCACTCTCAGGAAGAGCTACCATTTCCTCACTGTTCTGACATCAGAATTTCCCACAGTCCTCTTGTAGTGCTTATGTTTCCTCATAATTATTTCTTTATAATTTCATTAGTACCAAGAGCCTGAGAACTGTCTGGCTGGAATCAATCATCTTCGTGCCTTCTGTGTTACCGCAGCAAAACAAGTAACATTCTCTTTAGAACTAAGTATCCAACCGCCACCCCCACCAACAAAAGAAACAGATGTGATTTCCTCAAGGTCCTTTAACTGAATAGAGTGCAATTTTGGCTCAAAACTTCTAGTTCCAGTTTCCAAATTCCCACTCTGACTTTCTGGTGCTAGATGTTCTAGCATAGTCCTAGCTTCCCAAGCGTTGCCAGGGAACTTCACTAAAATGTAAATTACAGCCCTTCAAGCCCAGGAATTTTAATGCTATAGGCTTCGGAGTCTCCACCTTTGAACTGAGTCTAGGCTAAGTGCCACCACTTTCCACACTATGACATTCTGTCATTTCTTCACATAAAGCAACGGGGGCTTCCTTCTTTATCTGTTGATTTTCACTGAGCTGGCCGATGCAGCTTATGTGGGTTCCAGGCGATGTTTTCAGGCATCGTGCAGCGTGCTGAGAATTGCTACACCTACAAACTGAGCATGGAAGCCGGCAGAGATCTGCATGACTTTAAGGGGAAGAGTAAAGGGCACAGTGAAAGTCAAACTATCCTATGCATCAAGAGAAAACGGCAGCTGCTGGCCTGAGATACAGTGTTTCCTTACATACAGCCTAACCCTGGCCATCTGAAATGCCTAAGTCTAGCGATCATCTGGGACCAGCCACATAATTATTTGATTACTAAATAGAGTTGATACTGACAAGGTCCAGTCCTTTCTGACACAAATCTGTAGCTGAAGGATAGTTCAACTTTTACTTAAAAATTTTTTTGACTAACATTGAAACCCGATTATCACTCTAGGTGACAATAAATCTAAAAACACAAAGGTGAGAACTTGGGAAATCACTAAGCCAGCTAACTGACCATGTTAGCTGTGGACGGGTAAACCTGGTATCTTTATCTCTAAAATGTCTTATAGGCAGCTCCATAAAGCAGGGCTAAAGGCTAAAAAGCAGTGATGTGAACCAAATAAAAACTTGTGGTATTAAAAAGTGTAACAAAAATATTTAGGAAACAAATTATTCATGCATTCTAAAGTTTTAAAAGTAATTTACTGGTTTAAAATTAGTAGTGTGCACTGTTCAGGAGACTGAAGTGTTCATTAAGTGTGTTCAGTGTGACCGTTCATTTAACCTTTTCTGAATCAGACTTCCCTCCTTCTCCTCCCCATTTGGTTCTTGAACGTGGGCCAGCCCTTGGGGAGAGCTTAGGATTACTAACTTGTTAAAATATTCTCATTATGTATGGTACCTGAAATAAACCATTGACAATTTTATTTAATTGAGGGTTTGAAAATTATACTTATTTCTGAAATAATATAACTGAGATGAGAATGAATGTACGACTCAAAGGAATAGAATATAACAACCTATTATTTTGCTTTCTCTAAATTACATCTAATGAATCCACTCCCATGTCTGCTTTAGACCGTGATTCCTTTTTACAAACTCCACTATGGAACTTACTTTGCCACGACAGTGTTTATGTGAGTCCTCACAAGTCCCAGATATTGGTCAATCTGTGCCTATAGAGAGAAGAAAATCGTGAGCACACCCAAAGACTGTGAGGTCAAAATTTCACATGAATGTCTGATTCCACATACAACTCACCTGGTGCTTAACATACACCACGGGTAGAGTAAACATCGAAACCACAGCTGGGGTAAAAACAAAACAAGACAAATACACCATTAGAACTCTGAAACTAGTAACAGGAACAAGCTTATAGACACATTTTTCATATTCATGAAAATGTAGCATTCTTGGAAAAAAATAGCACCGTAGATAAAAGATAGCAGAGCAATGCGTAAGAAAAATAAATGGCGGAGCCCTCTGCAGATATATCATTATTCCTAGAATGAGGGTGTGATGTGCCCTTTCAAGATGACAATTGATTCACCCATAGTTACCACTGTAGATGTACATATACTAGAAGGCAATTTAGTGATATGGCTGGGAGAGGGAGAAGCACACTTAAAAATCCATTATTAGCCCGATGATGGTGGCACACGCCTTTAATCCCAGCACTCGGGAGGCAGAGGCAGGAGAATCACGGAGTTCAAGGCCAGCCTGGTCTACACAGTGAATTTCAGGACAGCTGGGGCTACTCAGAGAAACCCTGTCTGGAAAAACAAAACAACAAAATTTCATTGTTAACTGAACTACGGTTCACAAGGGAGATGCTCTCCATTTGGTGGGTGTCCGATGTTCATTCCTAGCAATCTACCGAGAAGCTGAAAGTTGACAGCCACGGGAAGCAGCGTGTCTGCAGTGCTGGGGTCTCAGGAAGCACTTACCCATAAGCAGCAGGGTCAGGCCATTGAAGAGCGCGCCAACGTAAGTCAGGAGCCACATGAGGACTGCAAACTTAAGAATAAAGGCTTGTCAGAGTCCACCACCATCTCTCCCAGGTGGAATCCACATCTTTCCTGAGTTGGGATCTTAATTGTTTTAGTTAGCATTTCAGGTTTTCTCCCTAACGATTAGAATGCGAGAGTAGCAAGAAATGGATTTCTGGGACACGATTTTGACAGGAAATAAAAGCACAGTGAGGTGTTCAAAGCTCACCATCCTGGTCTCTTGGAGACCTTGGACCATGCTGTTGTAAGAGTCCAGGGACCCAATGAAATCATAGGCTAAGCTAAGCATTTGACACACTGTAGCTCTTGGCCTGTATTTATAAGGCCCCAGGAGTTAAGAAGGGTATTTTTTACATTTTTAAATGGTCAGTTTAAATAGTAAAAGTATTCAATGATCTGTGAATTTATATGAAATTTAATTTTTCAGTGTCCATCAATAAAGTTTTATTGGTGCACAGTCACAGCCCTTCATTGATGGATTGTCTTTTGCTGCTTTTGTGCTGCAATGCCAAAGCTGGGTAGGGATAATATGGCCTGAAGCACCAGATACTTTTTGACCTTTACAGATGAGGTTTGCTGACCTCTGCTCTGGCCCACTATTGTTACATTACAGTCAGAAACTATCATCACCTGACACATCTCTAAGTATTTGCAGTCAGTTCCTGCTCCCGGGATGCACCTGGAAGGTCAAGCCCTCATCTCCCACTGTTCCCTCTGACTCACTGAACAAACACTAGGCAAGCCCTGGCACAAGACCCCAACGACAGTGTGTAAAAGCACTCTTTACAGACAGAGCACCCACCTCCCCTTCTGCCCCCTACTCTGCTCATGGGTTTGCTGAGTCTTGTTTCAATGATTTGGGTTTTATCAGGAAGTCACAGGGAGATCCAAGCAGCCTGTCCAAAGAAACCCACTAGATTAGTTGTTCCCAACCTATGGGTTGCACCCCCAAAGGCCATCGGTAAACACAGATATTTACAACCCATAATAGCAGGGAAATTACAGTTATCAAGTAGAAAGAGAAATAAATATATGGTTGGGGTCACCACAACATGAGGAACTGTATTAAAGGGTCACATCACAGCCTTAGGAAGATTGAGAACCACTGCACTAGATAAGAGTGAGACTACCTGAAATAAAGTCCCCCCATCCCCCCTCCCCATGTGTGTGGTATTCCAGATCCTCCCCATGCTCCGTGCTGGGCATGGGTCTTCCCTTCAGACGCTCAACCTGAGGAGCTCCCGAGGACTTACTATAAGCATCCTCCAGAGCACACATGTTCTTCACACACCGAAAAGTGGCTAATTAGGAGATGGGCTGAGATCTTGGCTTAAGAATACATCCTCCCACATAAAATGTCTAGAACTGTGAGACCTGGGTTGATCCTAGTCCTTCTGAATACTACTGGGTAAACCCAATAAGTATCAAAATGTCTCTGAGCCACAGTTTTGTCATCTGTGAAATGAGAGGACCAGCTTGGATGAGTTTCAGGGAACCACGCAACTGGAGGCTCTCAGATTCTAGAGTAATTAGCGCTTGTTTGGTGGGCTCTGAATTGTAGCTGCCTATTGTATTCTTCCTTTGGGGATAGAAACTTAAGACTGTAAGGCAAGGAGCAGAAGAAGTCATACTTTTAAGGAATCCACCAGGTCCTGGACGAGGAAAAGCCTCCGTAACTCCTTGAGCGTGCTGTTCACATACAGCTGCAGGCAGTCAGTATACTTCTGGATCTGCTCCTGGGACAGGGTGATCTCCAGCTCCAGGTAGGCCCTGTCAACAAACCATCCCAGGGGAATGCCATTAGAGGGTTGAACACTGGCTGCTGCTCACCAGGGCCAAGTAAGTGCTCGTCACACAGGGAGGGTTATGGCTGGGTCACCTCCACAAGGCTGCCGCTGGCTGTGGGACACCATGCATATTAGAGTCCCAAACACTGGGAACGCAGAATTTCTGACTCTCTGGGGGCTTTGTGATTCTATCCACAAAACACGGCATTAAAGAATGAGCTCATAGCTCAGAGAAACCAGGAAGAACCAAGAAAGACTGAGGAGCTGTCAGAAGACTGGTTTCTTCTCCACACATGATAACAAAGGGATGAGCATCTTTCTTAGATTCTGGAGCTATCTGAAAACCCTAGTTCCCGAACTGTTCCTTGACAAACTTCTAAGAATTCCTGTTTTAATTCTGAAACTGTCTTCCAGGTTTCTCTAGAGAGCCATGGTAACTTCAGTAGCCTGGACCATATTAAACGCTCATTAGTCAGTGAATGATGTTCTTAGTAATGAGATTTTGTTTCCCATTCGTTCAGGTGGTTAGACTTAACTCAGGGATGGTAAACAAAATAAAATATAGAATACGTTCATATAATATAATAAGCTTTCTCTGCTTGATCACGCTCCCCCACTGAGCTCTGGCTCCGCTTCCCTTCTTCCACTTCCTCTAGCTGAAGACAGTTGTGGACTACCTGCCTAGCCTAGAGTTCTTAAAGGCATGAGATGAACAGAGATGGAGAGCTAATCAGGCTTCATCTTGAGTTGTAGGGAGTGTTATGGACTAAAGACTACTCCTCTAGAGCGCCATATTGAATTCCCCATTCTTAATGTTGGCATTATCAGCCAGGTACTTTGGAAGGTTATTATTCAAGTGGGCGGAACCCTTATGAGTAAGATTGGTGCCTTTAAGAACCCTAAAATCCTCTTTATTGGAGCCCCGTAGAACTCTTCATCTTCTTGACGCCTTGTGAGGATCCAACAAAAAGAGAGCAGTCTGTGATTCAACCACAGGGCACTTTGGTGACAGATTTTACACAACTTGGAGAAATGCATTTTTTTTATCATTTACTCCAACGAGTTTATGAGACATGATGATAGCAACCTTAACTGACTTCAGTTTGTATTTAAATGTTATGGCTTTTCTCCAAGGTACAAAAATAATGATTTGTCCAGCCAGTGTGCTGTAATTAGAACACACCGAGTCGGGTGTTCCCTTTGCTGATGCAAGTGACCAGACTGAAGGGGTTTTAAACTTTAAATTTGCCTCCGCCAGGACAATAAAGTAGTCAGGCTATGTGTAGTTAGACTATTGCTCCTGTAACTGGATAACAGAAGAAAGAAGCCAAATGGGACCTAGCTCCCCATATTTCAGCCTTGGGAGGGAGCTGCCTCCCTCTAGAAACAACAAACTTTTAGAACAATGGATAGGTAAGAATCCTGGATGGCTAAGGACAGAGGCTGGGACAGAGGAGAAAGATAAAGATGAGGACTTTGGCCACATGCCAGGGCCACTCAAATCCGGGCTGTGTGTGTCCTGCTAGAAACAAAGACAAGCCACTTCTAGACTCCCTCCCCTGTGGGTATGGGGGCATATAAAAGCAAGCTACAGTCCCGATGGCCCAGGGATTCAGCGTTAGAAAGCCATGAGGTACCACGAGTGTGCACACTGCCACGGTGTTTGCACTGAGGTCAGGATCAAGATGCTGAGAAGGACGTTCTGACAGGCAGCCTCTACCTTCAGGCTCCCAGTCCCTACACTGGGCATCATTTTCTTTGCTGGGGTTTTGATCTAGTTGACAGGTGAGGCACAGTAAGGGCGCATGCAGAGGTGGCACTGGTGAACTCTGGAGATTGGTCCAGAGTCACACTGCAGCATCCTCTTCCTCTCTCATTCAGGCCTCAGCACTGTCCCTCAATTACGGGAAATGAGGATGCATATAGTGGAGTCCAGGGCCAGCGAGAAGGGGTGTGTGACTCTCACACTGAGTTCTGTAGGCAACCAGGCTCACCATCTGAAGTTGGGATAGAGTAGTTTACTATAATGGAGTTGGCTGGATACCACTGAGTGGGCTATCATTGTTCTCTGCCACACTTTGTGCATCTACACAGTTCAGAGATTGCTCTACAAAAGGTGGGGAGGACGGCTGAAGAGACGGCTCAGCAGTTGACAGCACTTAACTGCTGTGTCAGAGGATCAGAGTTCAGTTCCAGCACCCACAGCCACCTGGAACTCCAGTTCTGGGGATCCATGCCTCTGGTCTCTTTGGGTACCTGCATGCATGGTGTACATACCCTCTCTCTCTCTCTCTCTCTCTCTCTCTCTCTCTCTCTCTCTCTCACACACACACACACACACACACACACACACATTCTTAATTAAAAATAAAATATTTTAAACAGAAAAGCTAAACATTTTTTTCAATATTCATTCTTTACCCAATTTTCCCTGCATACAGATGCAGAGAACAGCATAAGGTAAGAGCGTTCA
The DNA here is from genome assembly GCA_004026605.1 of Ondatra zibethicus. Classification (NCBI taxonomy): domain Eukaryota; kingdom Metazoa; phylum Chordata; class Mammalia; order Rodentia; family Cricetidae; genus Ondatra; species Ondatra zibethicus. The sequence continues at coordinate 55,449 of PVIU01009794.1, read as the reverse complement.
TGAACCTTAAAACACTCAGAAGGTTGGGCCTTTAAATAAAAATCCAGACACCCTATCCTCATTCTACAGTATTAACTGGCCACCTGACCTTCACTTTATTTCCTAGAATCTCAGTATTTCCATCTGATAATGGGGATTGCGTGCCTTCCCTCCCTTCCTTATGGAGGTGGCTGGATTAAGTAATTGTCGAAATTCTCTTTAAATGAGAAAATAAAAAAATATATCAATATGGGGCCAGAGAGATGGCTCAGAGGTTAAGAGCACTTGTTCTTTCAGAGGACCTGGGTTCAATTCCCAGCACCCACATGGTTGCTACAATTATCTTCTAATATCTATAACTAAGGTTATTTTCCTTAATCCTAGTTCCAGAGGACCCAACAGGCACTCATGTGGTACACATACATTCAGGCAAAACATTTCACACACAAAATAAAGTAAGTAAATCTAAAAAACAGTTTTAAAACATTACACATAGATATTGGGTTGTAATTACTTATGTAACCCAGTAGGGTTATTATAAGAATCAGTTTGCTACAGATACCTACTAGCAACCTTAGGTACCAAGGGACAGGGGTTCTGGGAAACTCTCCAAGTTCCCTGGAGTTGTGGGGAAACATGTTCCAGCACACCTGTGAGCAGCAATGAGGCAGAGGGGGAGCCCAGAGAGGCAGGGGGAGGGCCAGTCAACCGGGGGCACTCACTTGAAAGGATGACCCTCATCTGTTTTCTGCACAGCTTGTAGAACAGACTTGTAGATGCGGAAGCTGATGGTGGCCGAGAGGGCAGCCAGGGCCAGGTAGGCGACGACGCTCACAACGCTGAACTGGGTCAGGGAGAAGAGCAGCAGCAGGAAGCTCCCGAACACAATCCCCGTCTGCTTGATGTCCCGCCAGTACAGAAGGTCAATAGCTGTGAAGAGAACACAGACACACAGGGCTCAACTCTGGCAAAGCCCGGGCGAGCTGAGGGCTAGGTTGCTGCTGCTGGGGCTACAGGCTCCCACCTGGCATCTAGATTTCTAGAGGGCAGTGGGTAGAGATGGCAGCATCAGCGACACTGACTGATAGCCCATTTTGACTTGGAAGAGTCCCCAAATGCTAAGGATAGTTCACAGATTCACAGCTGTGGCTCTAGTGAGTAAGCATATCACAATGGGTGTGTCTCGGTGGGCTACGCTACTCGTACAGTGGCTGGGATTACCTGACCTGAAACAGACTTGAAGGCACAGACGACTGTGTGGAGGGCCTGCTCTTCCCTTTGATCACACTGATTATGTGGGTAACTGGATGTCCTGCTGTCAACATTTGGTCTCAACAGTGGCCTACGATGCACAGACTAGTATACAGCTAGATTGTGTAAGCTATATAAGTGTCCTGTCCATGAGAACAGGCAGCAAGGAAATGGGAGTTTGGGAAGAAAGGTCAGTGTGACCTCAGCCAATACCACGTGCACCTGGACAAAAGCAGTTTTCTTCCAAACTCCAGGAGAAAGTGAGGCACGTGGCTGTGTAACAAACCCAGAAGTTTGACATCCATGGTGCTGGGAATTGCACCCAAGGCCTCTTGCACGTGAGTGAGGGATTTAACCCAACCACTGAGCTATCTCTTAAACCTCTTTACATTTTTTAAAATAATAATTATTATTATGGTACTGTGCTGACAGCCCCAGATGACATTTGAATGAAACTCTTGGATATACCATGTTGTGGTTTGAGTGAGAAAGACCATTGTATGTTCATATATTTGTTTCATATGTTTCCAGTTGATGAACTCTTGATGTAGGAGGTTCTTCTGTTTATGTGTTGCTTTCATTGGTTGAATAAAGAAACTGCCTTGGACTTTTGATAGGGCAGCACTTAGATGGGTGGAGTAGACAGAACAGGATGCTGGGAGAAAGAAGGCAGGCAGAGAGAGCTGCTATGGAGCCTACAGGTCAGACATGCTGAATTTTTCCCGGTAAGCCACGACCTCGTGGTGACATACAGATTATTAGAAATGGGTTGAATCAAGATGTGAGAGTTAACCAATAAGAGGTTAGAGCTTATGGGCCAAGCAGTAATTTAATCAATATAATTTCTGTGTGATTATTTCGGGGGCTAAGCTAGTGGGGCGGCGGGACACAGCCCACTCCTCCTATAACAGACACTTTGGGGAAGATGAAGAGCTGTAGCCTTTTTGGAGGAAGTGTGTCACTGAGGTTCAAAAACCCATGCCTTCCCCAGTGTCGTCTTCTCTCTACCTCCTGCTTATAGACAAAAATGTAAGCTCTCAGCTACTGTGCCATCACCATGCCTGCCTGCTGCCATGCTCCCCACCATGACCCTCATGTCTAAACATAAAACCCACTTATGTTTCATACATGATATGCACAAACAGCGTGAAGGTCATTTTAGACAATATTTTAAAGCATTCCTGAGCAGACTACAGAGATTCACCATTTGTGGTGGCATATCGGCATCCCAAATTGGGTATGTTGGAGATGATCAATCTGTACTGAAGGAGTAGCATGCCACACCTGCTGATGGTCAGAAGCTAATGAGGAGACGCGGGAACAACGTGCAGCAACGTGCAAAGCCCTCCTCCCAGCAGATTTGTCTCAGGGGGTTGCAAGGCAAGCAGCTCTTTCTTAGGGCCTCAAGGGCTCCTAGTAGCATGAGACGAGAAAACATCCTCCCTACCAATTGCCTTGCAGCATCTCTATGGCCCCTCAATGGCTTCGGCTCAAAATTACCAGTGGACAGTCAGTGGTTTGAAAAAAAGAATCATGAGTCCCTTTTTCTTGTGACACTCCTCCATACAGGAAGTAGAGAGCAGAAAAGCTCACAAGCATGTCTGGGAATGAAACAAGAGTTTTTATTTCCCTTTTAAAGAGAGGACCAGAAGTCACTACTGGGCTAAAGCTTCTTTCTGCTCCAATGACCTGTCATACTGATTGATCATTTGTAATTAAATTCTCTGGATAACATTTTTTTTGTCCCCAAAGTCTATCCCACCATTGTCTTCATTTTTTTTTCTTAATGTCAAGATGCCAGAATTGGACACTGCATGAAAAGATTTACTTTTCCTTAGCAATGAAATTCACACGATCCTACCAAATAATTTTCCTTTTAGAAGAATGCCAAAGTATAACATTTTCAGGTGCAGAAGACCTTTAGGAAAAAATGACCTATGAGCTCCTGCAGCCCTGAGAGCAGGTGACAGAAGGGGGAGAAGGCAAGAATTCCACATGGCCTGACTCCTCTTGGCAAGCTCAGAGGCATTAAGTCCAAGTGGGCTTTGGCCGGGGTCTAGACCATCAGGCTGAAGGTTTTAGGGTGTGTGGGCCTCCAACAGCTCTCTTCATTGAGTTAGTTCCCACCATGGAAGAGCTGAACACCAGGCTTTGTGCTGGGGGACAGGGCCATAACACTACATGAGAAGTGATGATAGGGAGAGATTTTACCTTTGCAAATGAGTAACTGTCACTTGTTTAAGGGCAGCACCACCTCATGGATGGGCACATGGGGATACAAACACCCTGTAAGGAAGCCTGAGTTTTCCTGGAATACTGAGTCCTGAGAAAAGTGGTTTACACCCAAAACTGCGACTTATAAAGAAATATGGGCAACTCTGCAAGTCGTTTTCAGACCAGAAAGAGATAGGATTTGCTACTTCCACCGATTCCCTACTGAATGAGTCGCCAAACACCTTCAATGCAGGTTCCTCCTAGAAAAACTTCTATATCTCTGGTTACCTGCTCACAAAGCTGAGAGCGGCTGGTACCTAGTCTGGGGCAATCTTGGAAGAATCTGTGGGCAGAGAGGCTCACTGAGTCCATGTGTGGAATGCAGTCATCAGCCAGCAGGTGTGCCCATCAACTTAAGATTATGAGAAGCTTCCATTTAGGACGTCAACAGAAGAAGGCTCGTAAAGGGCAGGCGGTGGATACTGAGTACTGTGTGTCAATATTATCCTTGTGGACACTAAAATGTTAAGAGCATTTTCATGTATTATTTCATTCGAGTCTTACAATAAACCCCGTTAGGTAGGCAGTATATGAAGCGAGGAAGCTAAAAAGTTGAATGTATGAAAAAGTAGACGCAACCCCTAAATTTGATGCTTTCTCCCAAACAAAATAGTTGCTTTTTCCCATTTTCTATTAAATGACCTCTCAATGGATGCAAAATCAATTTTGGGCCACATGATTATAACTTAAACTGATCTCACAACTAGCTATTTAAATGGATTGTTTTTATTTAATGAAGTCCTTACCAATAGTCCGTTGATCACTTCTAACAAGCATAAGAATCAAACGATTATAAAATGTTCTTTCTATATTTTTAAGGATGTGAAGGTCTAGCTGGGATGACTGCACAGTCATCTGAACAAACCCCAACTCAGTCCCGGTCTATCTGTATTGCAGGAGGAGATACGAGCTGAGTCTGAGGTTGTAGTAGTCTTAGAATGGATGAAGGAAGAAGTGGGGGTGCTTTGTAAACTTGGGGCACAGTCTGTTAAAGGCAAGGGGTGGATAAAGAGAAACACCATGCAGAGTGGTTACTCTATGTAGGAGAAGGTAGGAGTTACAGATAATGAGAAGTTAGCATCACTGATAAGGAGAAATAATCGGGTGACACCTAGATTCTGACAGGAGACCTAGAGGCAGAGCCACAGGCTGGGTCGTGATGTGGGGTGGGACTCATAGAAAAGTATGACAATTATACACAAAGCTGATTAAAAAAAAAAGCTTAGAAGTCAAATGCTTTTTTTGGTTCCATCATTGTGGCCTCAAGTCAAAATGGCATGTGATATTGTATAAGCAGAGCTATTCAGGGTTTGTGCATGGCAGGCAGTTGGAAACTTGATAAACATGCAGCCCTGAAATCTGATAGACAGGATGGAATATTGACACTTGAGTTCGCCCGGAGTAGAACAAAATGGCTGAAGCGCTGGGAGTGGAGGAAATCTGTGAGAAGTGGGAGATGAAGGGACACAGTTTAGGGTGAAGCCATAGTTAGAAGTGGAGCTATAAAGAGTCCTGAAGATGGGAAGAGGTAGACACAGCAGTGTGGACTTCAGCATCTGTGAAGATGGAGGCTTTCCAGCATCCCAAGAGAGTGATGCAGAAAAACCAAAGGAAGTGAGGACTGGGAAAGAACCACTGGGTCTGCAGACTGGAAGGTTGTGCGGTTGTGTGCGTGGGGCCGTGCTTGGAGGAGTGGGAGGACTGGAAGGTTGTGCGGTTCTGTGCGTGGGGCCGTGCTGGGAGGAGTGGGGTCAAGTAGTTAGGGGCTAGAGAAACGGAGGTTCAGAGAAACAAGGAAAATGACCACCTGTGGAGCAGTGCACTACTCCACCTTCAGGCTGAGAGAAAGCTAGGACTGTAGTGAAAACGGATGGGTGAAGATTTTTGAGGCAAGAAGAAGGTGGCTGTACAAAGACTCATAGAAGACGGGATCGGGTGAGTCCTAGCTTCTCTCCTCAAGAAAATAAGAAAGAGATGAGAGAGACATTTGGAAAAGAAACAGATACAGGTAGATATGTTGAAGTATGCAAAGGGCCTTGAAAATGAGCTCAGATTCTACATGGAGAATGGTTAGTGGGTCTTGTTGAGTCTCAGGAGGTAGAGTGTGGTTGGATGGTAGCAGAAAAGGCTGAAGCATGTTTAATGCAGTACAAATGGGACAGGCCACGCATGGCTACGGAGCACTTGAATGTGGCTGGTTCCAAGTGGGGCAGATGCTCTGCCAAGTGTGAACTAAAATACAGGGATTTAGACTTTGTTTTTAAAAAAGAAGGATGTAAAATATCTTGTTGATGATGATTTTCATATTGATGATATGTTGTAAAGCTAGTGGTTTTGGATATGTTGGGTTAAATGAAAGGTGTTGTCAAAATTCATATTGCCTAGTTTTACTTTTTAATGTTACTACTAGAAAATTTAAATATTTACATGCAGTTTACATGATGTTTCTGCTATACAATGAGGATTCCAAAAGGGATGAATAAAAGGATCACCAAAAGACAGAGGGGTTTTGATTAAAGTCAAGGACCCAGGTTGATGCGGCAACATGGTTCCATTTTGGGTGCTATGATCTGTAGATACTGGGCTGACCTGGGGCTGTGAACTGACACACAACACACAGTGAGAAGAGATTCAAATCCAAGGGGTCTGATGTGAAAATGACAGTGGCTGGGACTCAGGTTTATAGTGGGAGACAGATGGAGTGGGAGAGCGGCCATAGCCATGGGCGGTCAGAGTGCAGGCAGATGGTTCAGTACCCCTAGGATGGAGTGGGATGGGTGGGAAGCAATAAAGTTGTGATTTCAGAAGCGAATCTATATGTTCCACATTCCAAATGCTGACTTCTCCCATTTGAACCTGATGGCAACGATGGGAATTTGTTAGCAAGCTTTACAGTACCTGCTATGGTTTGAAAATAGCTTGTTCCCCTCCGAAATTCACTTTGGAATTGAGTCCCCATTGTGAAGTTTAAAAGGGTGGAAAACCTAGTCCAACTAAGGGATTTAGAAGTGGAGGCATAGAGAAGGGATTAGGATTAAATCGAATAAGGTCCTCAAAGTGGAGCCCCTATGATTGAGCACTGAGAAGAGAAAGATCTGGACACACATACACAGGTGTGCTCCCTGTCTCTTGTCAGCAGATGCCCTGTAGCACCTCAAGGCTCTGACCACAAGGAGGCCATCACTGGGTGCAGGACCTCAACTGTGGGCCTGCAGAACTGTATACCAAAATCAGAGTTCCTTTACAAGTTACCAAGACTGTGCTACTGTGTTGTAACAACATGAAGTGGAACCAGAATAGGAGGCCTTGAATAAAGTTTCATTAATAATCCTACAACTGCAGCAAATGACCTCAAGTGCCTTGGGGACAGCAAAGCAGAGACAGTTCTCCTCTTTTAACATTCTTCTCATGCAGAAAAAACTGTTAAGAAGTTAAACAGTAGCGCACTGAGCATGCTCGGGAGGACAGGTACCATCACTGCATCACTTTGACAATTTCAACAATTAAGGCTACTTTGCTAAAAAGCCCGGGGGCAACACATTGGATTTAAAAGGACACATCAGCGGGTCCTATCAGTTTGATAAATGGGTGAGGCCTGATGATCTCAGCTTAGTCCTCAAGCCGCAGGTACGAGTACACAGCTGCTTGGGACTAAAAACTAATGCAGTCAAAGATGAACTAAGGGATCTGAAGAATCTCAGTATCGAACATCAAACCAGTGTGCTAGTCACCTCCAGCATCTCACTAAAACCAGAAAAGGCAACGAGAGTAGTGGTCCATGTTAGAACCACTGAAATTTAAACTCTATGCCAACTTTCTAGAAAGAAAGCCCTTCACTGTGATCCAACGCTTTTGGTTTGGAAACTTAGATGCATTCCGTTGTGTGACCGCATAGTGGCTGTGGTATTTAGAAAGCTTATTAAAAATGTATAAGTGAAGAAGACAGTAGTGCAGTGATCCATATTTTATTTATAAAACAAAATGTGGCACACGTAAATATAAAATGGCAATAAATTAAACAACTGTCTGCATCATCGATCCATTTGTCTTTCATTTTTTGTTTTTCTGAGACAAGGTCTCTTGTAGCTAAGGCTGATTATAAGCTCACTATGTAGGCTAGGCTGTGGTCTTGAACTCACCATGTAGGCTAGGGTAGTCTTGAACTCATTACGTAGGCTAGGCTGGTCTTGAACTTATCATGTAGGCTAGGCTGGTCTTGAACTCACCATGTAGGCTAGGGTGGTCTTGCATACCTGTTCCTTCTACAGTTGCCTCCCAAAGCTGGGATTAAAGGCAAGAACTATCATGCCTAGCTACCACCTTAGTCCAGAAAAGATTATAGACACCATTGTATCACAAGTTAATGCTACATTAAATAAGACCAAGTGGGAAAATGTAAGAAAAAAAGCTCTATTGGTAGAAACATCACCATTTCAAACAGAAAATCACTGACAAATAATATTATATTGATGGTTACAAACTTTTCAGCCTACCTTCAGTGCTTTGATTGCAGTGACCTGCTACCTCATGAGAACTCATAGAAGGCTACATGAGCCCGAATTCTCTCCAATCTAGTGTCCAAAGAGACGATAGGAAAACCAGTTTCTGACTGATTTTCATGAGGTCAACAAGATATCACCACTGAGCGCTGACATGAAGACACCGAAATGATTTGCTCTGCTTAATCTCCCATTTTACATTAAACAGGAAGTGCAGTAGAATACTTTAACACTCAAACTCTAAGACCTTCAAAGACGATGCCTTTTAGTGGAATAAACCCCGAATTTCACTTACTAAGATAGAGTCTCCCACACAGTGCGACTTCAAATGGCAGCCCAGTAGTCATGAGCCCAACTGGGAAGCTGCTGACAGAATTACCAATGCCATTTCCCAGGTCCTTCCTTCATACCACCTAAACACAGGAAAAAATGCCAACACTTTTTCTAGCTGTTTCAGTAACCCTGTGGATGTTTTAAAAGGGAAAGTGCAGGAAGCCCGGCATTTCCTAGACACAGTAAAAGGGTCCAGCATTTAATGCACTTTCTAAATGAGCTTTGGAGGAACAAAGGAAAATAAGGGATTTGATTGTCAAAGCCACAACCTGCAGCAATGGCTGGAGCCCCTCTCTTCATGAATGAAAATGGCTGCAGTGTACAATGCCCACTGGCTGCTTCTCGTGTTGGAGAAGCATGCAGCAGAGGCTTAGGCAAGCCTTGCCTTTTTCCCTGGGCTGGTGGAGTGATTCTGATTCCTATCTTCAAGCTCTGATCAGCAGTGCTGAGAGCATTCCTGTTCTCTCCTTCCTATGAGGAGAGCTTGGTGACAACTAGGTCCAGGGTCACCAGAATAAGGCCTGTCCAGAAAGTGAAGCCCAGCAGGGCACACACATTTAAGACAAGTCGCTTTCTTCTAAACTCTGAGTTAAGTCAGGGCTTCACGGGCAAGAGTCTCCCCACAAACTGTGATGCAAGAAGAAAATGGCTACCTGAAGGGAAACATGGAGGCTGCGGCCTTAGGAGTACATTCTGGGACAGTAAGTACTCAGAGTCTTCGTGTACTTCTCGTCCAGCTTTTTTACTAGATCAAAATATAAAACTGTTCATCTGGTATTTTGGTCGTCAACCATAATTAGCCACAAGGTCTTAAGTATGTTCTACATAGCCTTAAAAATTTGTTGTGGCAGTGGCATTGGAAAGAACGTTCTGTTCTGATTTCTAGAGGGTATTCTTGATTTATTTTGACCAAATACAACAGGAAAGAAATATGTCTTGAACTAAAAAGATGTATGAAGAGGAATGATTTCTCATCATATCTGATCCCATTTGTTAAATTACTGTGCCTTTGCAAACGTTAGCTATCACTAGATCTGAGGTTTGCCAGACTGCAGTGTGGTGAACAGATGAAGGACAGAGGTAAAATACAATCCCATTTGGCACCTGGCTATTGTGGACTGGGGAACACTGCAATGCATTTTATAGTTAAACCTTATATTTGTATTTTTCACTTGTTCAAAATTCACACCTGGGTGGATGATGAACTTATGAGTGACAACTGAATTCCTTCCCCTGTTCCATTTGATAGCATACAGAAATGAGGAAGGAGTTAAGAATTTTATTCAATTAAGCAATAAAACAGCTTTGTTCTGACTTAATGTGGATATACAGCTCAAACATATTTTAGGAAAACAGAACTCTGTTTTCCAATTATAATTTTCCAAAACTTACAATTTTCTTATCTGAAATAAATGCTATAAATTTAGAACACAATTGTAATTAAGTTGTAAAACTACATATAAAATATAATATATAATATAAGTTGTCACCTAGTCAGATAATATCAGATATTATTGCTTTGGGCTGGCCTAGAATTCCTTCTGGAGCCCTGGGTAGCCTCAAAGTCATGGAAATTCTCCTGCCTCATCTTCTGAGTGCTAAGATTACAAGTGTGAGCCACCATGTTGGGCCCAAAATAAGCATTTTACAGAATCATTAACATCAAGATTTTAGCTTTTAAAATGTGAGCTTAATTATAAGGAAGCCATATTTTTCCAAATGGCTGCTGTAGTTTCAAAAGAACAGGAAGAGCGGTGATATGAAAGGAATGCACAGGTGTGCGCTAAAGGCCAGGAGGGATGGGAATATTGCGGTGTGTGCATGCATGCATGTGTGTGCAATACATACACAAGCATGTGCATGTATTCTCCTTTCTTAATAGGGATATGATATTTGGAAAACCACACACTTAAGATCAAAATTAATTTTTTTTCCTGCTGGGTTCAGTGGATTTTAAAATTTAATGATATTCTAAACTAATTTAAAACATTGCTCCATATTTATGTTCCAGAATGTGTTAGTTCATCCAAAGATGCAGATGAACTGAAAGCAGACTATCATTTCGAACATAAAATGGATGGAGTTAGATGATGGAGCAGAGAACAAGGGAGGGAAAGAGAGAGGAAGAGAGACCTTCTAAAAATGAAGAAGGGCAGCTAGCTGCGGTGACGATTTCACCCACAAGCTCTATTATGTATACTCCTCACAGTGCTTCAAACATAGAATAGAGCTGCTGTTTTTAATGAAATGAATATTAACTCATAAAAATCTAGGAACGAGAGCAATTTCGAAGACGTGGATATAGATCAGCATCTTTGTCAACCCTTCTTATTCATTTAAAAATATTTATTTTTAAAATAGTTACTGTAGGATCTGGAGAGATGGTTCAGCAGTTAAGAGCACTGGGTGTTTTTCCAGAGGACCCGGGTTCAATTCCCAGTGCTCACATGGCAGCTCACAGCTGTCTGTAACTCCAGTTCCAGGGGATCTGATTCCTGAATACAGATATACTTGCAGGCAAAACACCAATGTATATAAAATAAAAATAAATAAATTATTTAAGATAGAAATTGTGGGAAGTGCAGCTATCTAGATTAAACTGAAATGCATAATTAAAATGATTCTAACTTAGTAATATTTATCATGGTATTATTCCTAATTTTAGGAACAGCTCATGTGGTAGAGATCTGTCTGAAGTTCCTAGTTCTTTCAGTCCTATATCAGGTTCTTATGTTAAATCATTTTAAATTGTTTTTGAGCTGGATATAGTGGTGCGTACCTTTAATCCCAGCACTTGGGAGGCAGAAGCATGAGAATGTCTGTGAGTTCAAGGCCAGCCTCATCTATATAGTGAGTTCCAGGACAGCCAGAGTTACATAGAGAAACCCTGTCTCGAAAAACAAAACAAAAAAACAAAACTTATTTTTGAGATCTTCACATCTCATTTTATAAAAACTCCTTTTCCTTGCATGCCAAGCCTTTAGCTTCATTTTTATGACATGCATACCTGCAAGGATTTATTAGACAATATCCAGCAACTATGCATACTGATCAACTCCGAATGGTAGGAATTGGGGTAACTTGTGTCTTTTACTGAACTTCTCTTTGTAAAAAAAAAATCATAGCGTGCATATATCACTGTTAGAGAAGCAGGAAAAAAAAGTCATTTCTACCTCAGACTCTGAAATATAGACTCTTATAAAGTTTCTCTCGACAGTGATGGAGACACTGTGAAAATGAAAACATCCCCCTCGTCAGTGTCTCTGACTGCCTGGACAGGACGCGTTTGAAATATTACCTGTGTACTGGGAGGTTTTCTTTACCAAGGAAAGTCCCAGCTCCCCAGCCGAGCAGAAGTCCCACAGGATCTCATTAGCATCTGTACGGGGGAGGAGTTTGCTATCTAATGTAATGCTGTAATATCTGGCATATTCTAATAATGAGCCTAAATAAAATGCTGGCTCTGGCAGAAGGCAAGGCTGATCTGCCTTTATATGCAAATGTGACACTGTCTCTACCAAACTCACTCACTTAGGTTTGTCTGCAAAGGTGGGTGCACACACATGCACAGGTGAGCATGCTTGCGTGCACTGGTGTAGAGGCTGAAGGTCAACCTCTGGTCTCATTCCTCAGAGCCATTCGTCTCATTCTGTGAGGTGAGGGCTTTCACTGGGAAGTGAGGCTCAAGGAGCAGGTTAGACTGGCTGGCCACTACCCTCCAGGGACCTGCCTGTCTCCACCTCCCCAGTACCAGGACTACAAGCTGACGCTGAACTTTTTAACATAAATTCTGGGGGTCTGCTCAGGACCTCAGGCTTACACAGCAAGTACTCTAGCGATTGGATTATTCCTCCAGTCCTCAGATGCAATAAAAAAAAAAAACCTGACCATTTCTTTCAGTTACTGTGGCTAAAATACATGTTTGCCAGGTATTATGGGATGCTTGGGTCTTTAATAAGTGTTTTGGCTAGTATCATTCAGACCAGAAAATTGTGAAGAAGTTCCATAGAGCATTGAAGGCTACCGCAGAATTTTCAAACTCCTTCATTTTGAAAGAATAAATAAAAGCTTATCAAAATTTTGCATTCCGGTGGAGTCATAATGCAATAAAGTAGGAGTTGAGCGGTGGGGGTCTTTAGAGCGCAAACAGATTCCTATGGGTGGGTGGGTGCTGCTCCTTATTCTTTGTCTCTCTGGCATGGGGTCATTGGATTTAAGTGGTGCGGTTGAATACCAATATAGGGCAAATTACTAATCCTCTCATCCTTCGGCTCTCAATTCCCTGCCCTATACAATGAGAGGGATGAGAGGGATGTCCTGGAGACTTGGGACCAAGCACATCACTGGAGTTTAGGACAACTACTGACAAGTTGCTAACCTTTAGAAGAAGTTAGAATGACCGATCAGTGATGGCAGTGACGAGGACATCTGCATTGCTACTAGACTTTGCTTTGTCTATAAAGAAGAACCTATATGAAAACATCTCAGAGAGGTCGGTGGGAGCTCGTGTTCTGTCACTCGGCATTAGTAAGGGAGGCGGTGAGTGCTGGGAGGGGCAGACCCCTGGATGTCACACTGGAAGTCACCTTTGACTATGAAATTTACCACCTCTCACAAGATCTTGGGCAAGCCTCACTTCTCTTCTCTGAGTCTCCTGCCATCCAAGAATCAACTGGGAATTTGAAAGAAGATACTGGGCAAAATATAAACTTGTAAATATGAGAGCTATTCACCATTGTTCAGATAGCTCATCTTTGAGAAATCACCGAGGAAAGCACCATCAGCCTCGGAGGCAGATGGCAGAACAGTGGGACGCAAGGGCACGGGTTGTCACTAGCTGAGCACCTGGCAGAAGCAACAGCCATCACCTGCTAAATGAAAATGTGAAACAAACGTCCACACACAAGACTTGAGACGACTGAAAAAAGACCAATAAAAAGGCCTAGGAAAAATTAAGATGGTTGTAAATGATAAAATTAGTTCCATTAGCTGAACCTATTATCCTGCAACATTTAGAGGTTTTTTGTTTGTTTTTTTTTTTTTTGCATTTTGAGACAGGGTCTCATAGGCTGGCCTTGAACTCACTGTCTGAGCAAGGCATCCTTGAACCCCTGATTATCCAGCTCAGGGATTACAGGTGTGCACCACTAAGCCAGATTTAGTCTCTCTCTCTCTCTCTCTCTCTCTCTCTCTCTTTCTCTCTCTCTCAGTTTACGTTCTTTTATTTGTGTGCAGTGTTGCTCTACGGTCCCAGGTAGCTTTGTACTGGTTTCCCATCCCAGCACCTTCAGTGCTGCTATTATAAGCACGAGCTGCCATTATTTGTTGTCTTTAGCTGAAATCACATATGTTACACACACACCGATACAACCCATGCACTCCAGTTCTATGATACATTTCAGTGAAATACACTGATGTAATTTGTAGCTGAAAATTTAACTGTGGAGGCAACCTAAAGTTTATGTATTTCCTTGAGAAAGCCGCTCAATACTTCCAGAGGACATTTTCAGCAGTGTTCTACCGACTTCTAACCGTACTGGAGCCGCTCCTAGGACACACCCATGCTGTCTGTGTGCTGGGCTTCTGCTGGCCTAAGAGCTGGGCACAGGCTTCCACCCTGTATACATATTAAAGACATTCAGGGAGTGTTTTTTTAAAAAATCATGATACTCAGCTCTGGGGGTGGGGCCCACATCCTTTGTGCTTCTTAAAGCATTCCAGGTGATTCTAAGCTGCACCCCGGGATTAGAACAATTTGCTTTAAACGGTAAGGGAACTGAAGTGGGTCTGTATTTCGAATCTACTCCAGCCTCAGTTTATGAAGCAAGGTCTCACAAGGAGGGGAAGCCAACAAAGCAGTAATTCATTCTTACCTCGGCCCTGTGGTGTCACTGAACTACCTAGTGGGCTATTAGTCAATTTTCAAGATAATGGCTTTGTTCTGTTTGAGAAAAAGAAATCAATGACTCTAATGACAATCAAAGGTCACCGGGTGTACAGGCTGTTCGGCAACCCTGAATTAATCTTCTCAAGTAGCTATATGACTGGAGAGGGACACAATTCAGTGGGCACATTATTGTGTTTATGCTAATTCCTGATTGTAAAAATATCCACTTTAGAGTGTGAAATAAGCCAGTGCAAAACCCTTGGCGCTGGGATGCTATAATGCTCAGTACCCACATAAATAAAACACAAACCCTGCCATCTTTTCATATCTACTTCTGCTAAGAGTAGAAGATACTCGGAATCAAAGCCTAACCACAGGTCCTCTTGTCCATCTACACTTGCTGTGAAGACACGGTTGCAGAATGTGAGCATCCAGCTGATGGAGCTAAGCACATGGACCCAGAAGAAATGCTAAGCATTTCCACAGCCACCTTCTCTGTTCAACGTATGCCATTCCGTGTAGCTGTCACCGTTTTCTAAAATTATATCCCTTGGCTGGACATTTCTTATGTATTGCCTTTTAAATCTATGGCCCACCTATTTGCTTTTGACAATCATATTTCTAATAGGCCCACAGGACTCGAAGCAGATGACTGTATTTCTTGCCATTGCTACCCAAATCAACAAACAAGAACCAAAGCAAGAGTGCTTTTAATTCTGAGATTTGTGTGTTTGTCGTTCCTTAAAAATAAAAGAAAATTCCCGCAGAAGCATTAAAGATGAAAGGAACAGCCCCTTGCCCCCCACCCTGTGATGTATTATAAGGAGAAGATATTAGGTTAAAAGGTAAAAAGAGCTACCACTCCAAGTGTTCTTGGTCCCCGAGGATGCTGCAAACCCCTGCAGGTTCCACCGAATGCACCTTCTTCAGAACCATGTTTGCTAAATATCAAAAGACACTGCATCTGACCAACACCCCAACTTTAGCTCATACATTCCATTCTTGCAAATTCTCCCTTCCTCCTCCTCATGCAAGGTGAAGGAGAAAAATCTTAACGTAACAAAGGAGAGATGGATGTGTGCAATATGAGGCTGAATAAAAATGGCTGAAAAGCAAGCCAGGCTGGAGGGCGACCACACCCAGTGCTAATATGGACCGTTTCTAAATAACTCTGTTAGACCAGAGGGCCGCCGCTATTGCTTTGTTATTTCTCTCCATTTATTTCACTGAAACCCATTGTTAATAAATAAACGGCATAGGTTATTCCAATGACAGTCACAAACACCAAAATATTTCGGCGTGAACCGCTCTAATAAGTGGCTACGCCATCATATTTTCAGGATTTGGAGAGCTGGTCTGCATTCCTAGACTCCTTTGTGTGACCACAAATAACAAGCCTGAAATGGGTGTGTCCCTCCCTCCTAAGAATACCCTCTCAGTTAATGGCTCTGATCTCAACCTTTGGGCAGAAACAGATGCACTGGGAAGCAGGAACAATAAGGAAGCACTTTAACTCCGTGGCTGAGAGATTAAACAAGTCCTGAATGATCAGGCCAAAAAAACTCCCGGAGGAGGCAAATGATGCATTATTTACAATACCACAATACACAGGAAAACAAAGGGGTGAACTGGGAGGGGACAAAGGCGGCGGGGGAGGGTTGGGGGAGACAGATATCATCCATGTCGATTTTGCAAGAACAGGTTTACTCCCCCCGGCAGAAAGCTCCTGGGTGTAAAGCATGCATAGGTCCCACAGGTGAAATGATGCACAATGGCCGAGTCCGGATCGCGGTTCCGCGTGCACCACAGGCATGCACTACCGAAATAAAGAGAATACCCTGACTTTTCCAGTTGCTCCACACACAGTCCATCTTGGTGGAATCAGCAGTGGCCTGCATGGTGCGGGCTTGGCGGGCTCGCCGTGGCTCTCCTCCAGGCGCTGAGCTTGCACTCCGTGTCGCTGCCCGGTTGCGGCGGTGGGCTCCGGTGGCCGCGCGGCTGCAGTGTGAAGCCGCACGGGGCGCGCGCGCAAGGGCGGGTGGGAGCGCAC
The DNA here is from genome assembly GCA_004026605.1 of Ondatra zibethicus. Taxonomy (NCBI): domain Eukaryota; kingdom Metazoa; phylum Chordata; class Mammalia; order Rodentia; family Cricetidae; genus Ondatra; species Ondatra zibethicus. Next base: position 39,176 of record PVIU01009794.1, on the reverse strand, counting down.
GAGCGCCGCAGAGCCCGGTAGCGAATCAGCGCGATCCCGGAGCAGCCCGCGCGCGCACGCGCCCGGATGCGGCGGCTCAACGGGCCCGCGGCTTGGGTTGGGCAGCCTAGGGGAGCTGCCTCCGAGACTGTGGAGCGGTGATGGGGCGCGCACGCAGGCTAGATACGAGTGCGGGGGTGCGGAAGAAGGGGAGAAGGGAAGAAGGAAAGGAACGCCCGTGTGGAGATGGCAGCTAAGGAGACCAGAGCTATTCCTGACCAGCGTGGTGCATATTCTAGAAATTTCTTAGAAACAAGAAACCTGTTGGCCAAGACATGTGGCAGTACAGATGTCAAGCTTACAGCATAATGCCCACTAGCCCTCACTTTTGCTCGCCTCTCCTGTCCCCAATTCTAAAAATGTTGGACACAGATTGCTGCTCAGGATCTTCCATAGGAATGCCAAATTCTGTCCCTAGTCTGGAATATTCCACAATTACCTCAAACCTTGTGAATAAAATTGTGGCCACCATTTTGCAATTATCTGAGCAACAATCACTGGCTAGAATCTTACTGTAGTCTCAAAGAACTGTAATTTCTCCAGTACTTGTTGAATGAATACATATTAGAATATGGAGCTTGGAAGCCCTTAAGTGTTGGCACATCAGATAGGGTCATTGGTCGTTGACAGGGTTGATCAGTTAAGGGGACATTCAAACAGAATTCAGAGAAACCAAAGGCATTCTGTCAAAAATGTCACCTTTGGGTTTGGGCACAGTGGAGGAAGAGTACTAGAGTCGTGTATGATTTGACTGAAATTTCAGGAGTCCCAGACCAAATGTAAATGTAGAAGGAACAGGTGGTGGCTGACTGTATTAGTGGTATAGCATGTCTCAGCAGTAGATGCTCTATCTGAATATACACAAAGACCTTGGCCGACTGGATAGGCCATCGATGTGTTTGGATGAGGAAAAGGTAAGATAGCAAAGAGATAGGACTGGAATGTGGCATTGTTTGGAATTGGGGTCCATGAGGAGACAAGACAAGCATGAATATAGGAGTTGTTCTGTCTCGAGGTCATGGAAGGATCACGAAGGAAGAGTTCTGGACACCAAAACCACATTTCCTGCTTTGTTTTCCTGTGACGTAGAGTACTCCTCTTCCCCTCCTGGAGGAGTGCAGCCTTCTAGATTCTTGCCCAGTTCTCCAAGGTGGGCTAGGCAGAGTCAAATTTGCATTTGCATATCCTGTATTGGCAGTTCTCAGGCAGGTTGTGCTTGTAAGCATGATTTTTTCTTCATTCTTAAGAGAGTATAGTCTTTAAAATGGGATCTTTGGGCTCATGCATATGCTATTCAGAATGCAAGGCTCCAACGTGACCAGTCGGGGGCCCCTGGCTCTGATTGGAGTATCTGAAGGATACTCCTGAGGGATCTAAGTAATTATGGCTGCAGGGGATGGTTCGGCCTTGCTGGGCAGCTGACCTCTCCTACACAGGAAGAGTATGGGGTCTCTTCAAAGCTGATGGGGAGCACGTTATGACCAGCACTTTTCAAACTCACCTCTAGAGGGAAGTGGCCTTGTTCTGTTTGTATCTCCTACCTCCCCCATCCCTTTTTTCCCCTCATTTCACAGCCTGTCATTGTTGGGAATTAAGTCAGCAAGCAGGTAATCTGGTAAATGCCCATGAGCTCACCAGCACCAAAATCTCCCTGTCTGAGGTAGACTCAGAAAGGAGAGGGCTGGACTGAGAGTTCCCTGGAGTCTGTTGCTGCCCCAGGCACCTCTCAGTCTTTGGAGCCTGGGCCACTAGGAGGCACTGCCAGTCCAACAAAAGCCTCAGGCTTCTAGGTGATGATGCCAGCAGGTATCTTCCTTTCAGTAGAGGGACAATAGAGAAATAGTCCAAGTTCCAAGTGTTCTGCCACCGCCCCCCAGTAACTCTGTATACTGCTAATCAGAATGAATAGCATACCTCGCTAATCTCAACAAGAAAGCTGAGTTCAGCATCCCCTTCTCTCCCCTCCACCCACCTCCGCAAAGACCAGTGGTCAGAAGCAAGCTCTTTCTCAACCAGAGGATAAATCATGCCAAAGGCCTTGGGCTGCGCATTTTTACTGACCACTAACCTGACTCCGGAACGTCAGTTTAGCTGAACGATCACATTTTTTCTGAATCATTTCAAGTTTGAAGAAAGCAGTCTGACGGAACACGCAAAGCCAGTAGGGTCATCGGATAGTTGAAGGTTGGGGAAGTAGCCTGGCAAAGATCGGGTAGGATTGCGTTGCTACTAGTGACACGAGAATTGAGAGGCTGGAGATTAATGCACAGGAAACAAGGGAAACAGAAATAGACTGATGGAGCAGTAGAGGAGGGAGATCACTGGCCTGGGAGTCTCAGCCCCATGCATTCACGAGACCCACATGTACTGCAGGAGTTGCCTGGCCATCAGCAATGGGCGTCTCTGGGCTCTCACGATACACAAGGGTTCTAGCTTTACAAGTATGCCGCTGTGAAATAAGACTTTACTTCCCACAGACCTGGCAAATGGATACTTTCTTTGCTTGCATCTACATAGAATGGATTGACAGCTCTTGCCAAGTTCAAGTTCGAAATGAAAAAAATGGGTACAAAAGATATGTAAATTTCCTTAAGAGGGGAAAGAAAACGGAAAGCCAAAAAAAAAAAAAAGTTTGCTAAGAGGTGGCAGGAACTGCCACAGCCTACGAGCCAGTGGGGAACAGAAAGGCTTTTTCCACAGCCTGCTCAGAACTCTCAGGTTAGGTGCTTGCCAGGAGAGGAAGTGATTGCTTTAGCTTTCAAGATGAAATCATGCACTACGCAATCTGCTTTGAAGAGGAGCAAAATAACCAAATTCTGTAATTTCATCCGGATTGAGATAAAAGCTGGGGGGCTGGTATGCCCACATTGACTGTGTGGTGTCTGTCTCCCCATGGAAAAACAGTACCACCTACACTGATATTCTAATTCAATAAATATTTGTTGAGCACATACTCCATGGTCACCGTTGTTCTGGACTCAGAACAGAGCTCCTAATTTCCAGAAGATCCTGATCTAGAGTGTGGATGAGGACAGATAATGATGAAAATGTTAAATATACAATATACTCCTGTAGACAAATGTGCCAGAAAAACGAAGCAGGCACGGAGGGGAGAGAGATTGGGAACTGCGGATGTCTGCTGTTTTATAAGGAGGGTCAGTAAGGAGCGATCTTATGAGGGAACTCGGAGCAGACCTTAGAGGGTAGCAAAAGGCCCCATTGCTGTCTCATTCCAGCATTCAGGAAGCTCAGCAGGATAGTGAATGTAAGGCCAGCTGGAGCTACATAGCAAGACCTTGTTCATGGGTAGGGAAGGAAAAACAAAAGAAAAGAAGGAGGGGGAAGGGGAAAAAGGAAGGGAGGGAGGTTGAAAGAGGGGGAAGAAAAGGAAGAAAAAGAACAGATGAGATGATGAAGATGCAGGGGAAGGAATATTCAGAGACACATTGAGGTTTTATGCCAGGATGTGGTAACTGTCAAGCCATCACAAGCATTCTCCTAGAACATCTTGATTTTTTTTTTGTGCTCTGTAAAGTGTTGTAATTGGAAGTAAAGGCACAGAAATAAAAATAGACTTCATTGTGATCAAAGAACATTACGGATTTGGCTCTAGGCTATATGGAATAAGAAAATATAAAGAGACAGCTAGTTTGGTCCTTAACTGCTCTAACAAGGTAATGCATAGATTGTAATTATGGAGATTGAGATAATGGATTAGCTCATAATTCAGGAAGTGCATCTTCATATGTTCTGGGCTATAGAATCTCTGGAAAGTAGAGACCATTACTTTGATTTCTGGATTAATTTGTTCATTTATTCATTTGATCTACAAATATTTATAGAGGCCAAAATAAGCGCATGTCTCTAACTACAAAGGAGCTATTCATGGGAAACTGTAAATAGATGGAAGCAACCAGATAGCTGTCTGAAGAGTGGATACATAAGGCAAAAAAGAGTGGAGCTTCCGGGACAGGCATCTGAGTGCAGGTGACAACCAAGCTGAGGTCCAAGGTAAGTGCAGTGCCCATGGAGGCCAGAGGAGGCTATCAGATTCCCCTGGAGCTACAGGCAGTGCAGTTTTTAGCCACCCAATGTGATTTCTGGGAACAGAATTCCTTCCTCTAGAAGAGAAGCAAATGTTCTTAATTGCTGGGCCATCTCTCCTGCCCAAACTGCATGGATTTAAATGAACATGCCAGATTTTTGTTTATATCTGAAAACACTAATATGTTTTCATTTGAATGGGTTGGTAAAATGGAAGCATTATAATAAATGTAATTCACTTATTACTTTTAATTAATAAAAGTAACTAGTTTATGCCAGTCTATTTTGAACATGTAACTTTGCATTTTCCTGTATAATATGAAACTCTCAAGGCAGAAACCACAAGTAGTTTCCTTAGAATTAGAATAAAAGTAATAAGATAAAATATAAATCAAATATATAAAGAAAGAAAAACAAATAAGAATTTAGTTATTTAAAATAAATTTGTAATACTGAAAAACCCCCAACCCTTCAATCAAGAGGCATGCAGAGAAAACGTGACGATGTCACAAACGACGGACCAACACAGTGGCTTTTCTAGGTTACCAGAAACTTTAAAGGGTGGGGATGAGTGATTTACACCAATAAACTTGACATTCCTCTTTTGCAGTGCTGGGACTTGAATTTGTGAGTTCACACACACTAGGCAGGCCTCCATCACTGTGCTATATTCCCAGTTCAACAAAAAAAATTAATAGACAAATTTATTTGGATAAAACTAACCAAAATTACCAAAATCAGAAACTAAAAAGCAGTCAACTGGGCCCAGGGGGGCGAAGTGGTGAATTCTTCCAAATATTACAATAGGAATCCCATCTTAATGGCCCAGCAATTAAGAACATTTGCTTCTCTTCTAGAGGAAAGAATTCTGTTCCCAGCAATTACATTGGGTGGCTTCCAGAAAAGTAACATTGTCAAACTTGATTGCTGAGGCTGGTGTGACCATAATGTAAAATAAAAGGAAAGGTATTTCCAAAAGAAGACAAGGACAAGGATGAGGTGGAGGATGTGATGGTGGTGTTGGTGATGGCAGAGGATAGTATGTTTCTTACAACAAAGTTGAGGAAACTGAACCTTTCTGAGCAGTGCATTAAAAGCCATCACATTAAAGAATTGATGAACTTTAGTCCAGGACTACTGAAGATTCACAGGTCACTGCATGTGATTTCTACATCACAGAATCACCAGAGAAGTGCATATGCTCATTTCAGTAGCTTCAGAAAAGGCACTTGCTAAAATTTAATATGTGTTCAGAAAACTAGGGCCAGAGTAGCGTTTCTTTAATCCCCTGAATCCCAGCGAAAAATTTAAAACCAATGTCGTCACGCTCAGAAAGGTTCAGTTTCCTCAACTTTGTTGTAAGAAACATACTATCCTCTGCCATCACCAACACCACCATCACATCCTCCACCTCATCCTTGTCCTTGTCTTCTTTCGGAAATACCTTTCCTTTTATTTTACATTATGGTCACACCAGCCTCAGCAATCAAGTTTGACAATGTTACTTTTCTGGAAGCCACCCAATGTAATTGCTGGGAACAGAATTCTTTCCTCTAGAAGAGAAGCAAATGTTCTTAATTGCTGGGCCATTAAGATGGGATTCCTATTGTAATATTTGGAAGAATTCACCACTTCGCCCCCCTGGACCCAGTTGACTGCTTTTTAGTTTCTGATTATGGTAATCTTGGTTAGTTTTATCCAAGTAAATTTGTCTATTAATTTTTTTTTGTTGAACTGGGAATATAGCACAGTGATGGAGGCCTGCCTAGTGTGTGTGAACTCACAAATTCAAGTCCCAGCACTGCAAAAGAGGAATGTCAAGTTTATTGGTGTAAATCACTCATCCCCACCCTTTAAAGTTTCTGGTAACCTAGAAAAGCCACTGTGTTGGTCCGTCGTTTGTGACATCGTCACGTTTTCTCTGCATGCCTCTTGATTGAAGGGTTGGGGGTTTTTCAGTATTACAAATTTATTTTAAATAACTAAATTCTTATTTGTTTTTCTTTCTTTATATATTTGATTTATATTTTATCTTATTACTTTTATTCTAATTCTAAGGAAAGCAGGAACTACTTGTGGTTTCTGACATGAGTGTTTTGTATTATGGTGTAGGAGGTCCTTCTGTATTTGTGTTGCTTTCATTAGTTGAATAAAGAAACTGCCTTGGCCTTTTGATAGGGCAGAACTTAGATAGGCGTGGAAAAGAGATCCAAATGCTGGGAGAAAGAAGGCAGGCAGAGAGAGCTGCCATGGAGTCACCATAGTCAGACATGCTGAATCTTTCCCGGTAAGCCACGACCTCGTGGTAAACACAGATTAATAGAAATGGGTTAGATCAATATGTGAGAGTTGGCCAAGAAGAGCCTAGATATAATGGGCCAGGAAATAACTTAATACAATTTCTGTGTGGTTATTTTGGGGTTTAAGCTAGCCGGGCGCCAGAAACGCGGCCCGCTCCTCTTACAACGGTTTGGTGCCAGGACGGCAAGCAGCCTGCTCTCTCATTCTTACTACAGATTGGCGCTCCAACATGGTAACCTAACTCCACGTGAAACCTAAGAGGGCTTAAAAAAGAAATTCTATACAAAAAAAAAAATTACAGAGTTTAACACAACTTTTTGCTGTTTGCTGATGGGGTGCTGCAGAGAGAATTTCCTCACTCAACAGCTGCAACAGTAAAAAAGCTGCGGCAGTTTTAAAATGCCGGCTTTCTGGGCTATGCTGCCAGCGCCATCTCTGGCTCCTGCTGGAGAAAGAGCATTTGGATGGGGTTTGTGACTAAAGTGCTACAGCTTGCTTGATGGCAATGTGAACTGCTGTGTTCCTGGAACTGTGCACAGCTCAGGGGCACCAAATGGCTCTAAGGCAGAAGCAGCTCCACCATGCTGAACTGTGCTGATCTCAGGCAGGAACTATCATAATTATCATAATAACAGCACAGTTAAGGTTTAGACTGGGCAGGAAACAGGCAGTACCGTATTACCCCTACAGGGCGCAATTAAGTTTTTAAGAAGTACTTAGCATTTTAAGAAGTGCTCCTGGATAGTAAAGAATTACAGATTCACAATAGGACAGATTCAGACATAAAAGACCTCTAAATGGGTCACACTGTTGAATAAAGGTATGTAGTAGGCTTAAAAGAAAAAATAAATAAAGAATATAGAAAAATGCTTTTAAAAAAGGGTAAAGTCTTTAAAGAGACAGAATACAGATAGTTATGGATTAAAAGAAATAAAAAATAAGCTACGTAAAAATGGAAAATTCACAGAGAGTCTGGATTATGTGTATTATTGTGTTTTCTTTGAATTTTTTGACTGTGAAGGAGCTAAGTACAGAGAGACTTTTCATTATATGTGCTGCTAAGCTAATCCAGCATGTATATCATAAAGGTATCTTGACTTCAGAATTTGGGTCTAAGGATATGATGCTTTGGAAAAGAGGTTCTTCTTTTGTTTTCACAGAAGATGAGACCCTATGGATTGCTTCTAGACCAATATGGTATGACAGACCATGCCCTCCTGAAAGGTCACTGTGAACACCTTCAGAAAATTAGTTCACTCAGCTGGTGACTGAGATGAACCTAGCACATAGGATACCCCATGAAAGACCTGATTAACAGTGCCCCCATTCAGCACGAAGCAGTTTGGAGAGAAATAACTGCCCATATTCCCAAATATTGTTTATAAATGTTGTTTTACATTTAAAGGGGGATATGATATAGATATAATTAATTTGCATTGGTATAACACTTGATTTATTGATACAAGTTTAAGGTCAATTTTGTTATATGTATATGTATTTCTGATCTTCATTAAGATATTGTGATTGTGTAGTTCATTTAAAAAATGTAATGTATAATTAAGAAATATAGGTTAATAGGTAATCATCTATAATAGTCAAGTTTGTAGTCATGTTAGTTAGATTTTTTTGGAGGTGCAGAGATATATTTCAGATAGGCATTCCTCATATCTTTCAAAGACTACAGAATATAGCATTTAATGTTTTAATAACTTAGGACTTTTCATGACAATAAGACACGTCTGCGCCTGGCAGCACCAATCTACTTCAAGAGGAAGATGGGCATTGAAGAGGCTCCTTATGGAGTTGGTTAGCCATTTGGGCAAGAAATTGCTCTTGCCTGGACTGTTGTATAAACTGGACACAAAGAACTTGCAGAGAGAGGACTGCTGAACTTGCTAAAACGTGAGATGATCCTTCAGGGCTCCTGATTCATAAAAGAGTCTATGAGACATTTTGCAGGATACAGAAGAAAGTGACTGAATTGTCTTTGAAATTTCCTGCTTCATGGAAAAGTCTTCTGGATACTATGGGCCTCTAGGCTTAAGATGGATGCCCCAATGGTACAGAAGAACTTTGGATGACTGTCCAGGCAGCGAGATGTCTCTGTCATTTCTAGAGTTTTGGAAGTTGCTTACAATGCACTTCCTGTTTACTTAGGTAATATTATATCCTTCTGGAGTCTTTGATGGAGTTGAAGAATAGAGAGATAGTTATAGTTTTCCTTAGTTATGATAAAAGATAAAGTAGATATAAATATTGTAACTGTAATTCTTGTTTGATAACTGTTTTGTCATATGTAATTTTACTATGTTAAATTGAAAGCCTTTCTTTTTTGTTTAAACAGAAAAGGGGAAATGGTGTAGGAGGTCCTTCTGTATTTGTGTTGCTTTCATTGGTTGAATAAAGAAACTGCCTTGGCCTTTTGATAGGGCAGAACTTAGATAGGTGGGGAAAACAGAACTGAATGCTGGGAGAAAGAAGGCAGGCAGAGAGAGCCGCCATGGAGTCACCATAGTCAGACATGCTGACTCTTTCCTGGTAAGCCACGACCTCGTGGTAAACACAGATTAATAGAAATGGGTTAGGTCAAGATGTGAGAGTTGGCCAAGAGGCTAGATATAATAGGCCAGGCAGTAATTTAATTAATACAATTTCTGTGTGGTTATTTTGGAGGTTAAGCTAGCTGGGCACTGTGAATGCAGCCCGCTCCTCTTACAACAGTATTATACATGAAAATGCAAAATTACATGTTCAAAACAGACTGGAATAAAATAGTTACCTTAATTAATTAAAATTAATAAATTAATTACTTTTATTTTAATGCTTCAGCTTTTACCAACCCTTTAGAATGAAAACATATTAGTGTTTTCAGATATAAACAAAAATCTGGTATGTTCACTTAAATCCATACTGTTTGGGCAGGAGAGATGGCCCAGCAGTTAAGAACACTTGCTTCTCTTCTAGAGGAAGGAACCACATTGGGAGGCTAAAAACTGCACTGCCTGTAACTCCAGGGGATCTGATAGCCTTCTCTGGCCGCCATGGGCACTGCACTCATGTGCACAAACCTACACAAAGACTCACATAGTGAAAAAAATATTTAAAAAGAACCTATAAAATTTAAAACTACAAATTTGCCTCCAAGCACTATTTTAGATACCTCTATAAATTTCAGTACATTGTATTGATGTTACTGGTAATTCAGAATATTTTCTAGTATTCATTTTTAGTTTTTTTGGTCCATCAATGAAGTAATATTATAAACAATTGGGGATTTTTCTAACTATCTTGATATTTTTATACTATTTGCTTTGCAATTAATAAACAAATTCTGTACAACTATAACACACTAAAACATTTTACAACTACCCTTATGTTTTGAATATGCTCAATTTTAACATAGATGGCAAACCAACTTGAAACACTGTATTTAGGCTCTACAAATGGCAGAGAAGTTACATTGATCAATCACAGTATTAAATAATCTATCCTACTCATTTTTTTCAGTAAGACATTAGAAGAAGTGTACTACAAGTAATTTTGATGTTGTTTTGTCTTTAGAGTTTTAAAATCCATAACCTTTGCTTTATATATTTTAGAAACATGTTGTTGAGAATTTATAAATTCAAGCCTATCATGTCTTACTGATTAATTCACTTTTTATGTCTCTAGCAATTATCTTTGACCAAAAGTCTAGTATAGCTGGTAGTGACATACACAATATTTTTCTTTTGGTTAGTGTCTGTGTGGCAAAACTTATTCCACCCTTTGCTTCCAAACCTGTAGCTCTGTATGTTATCATAAACAACATAGTCTTGAGCCATGCTTTTAATCTAGGCTAGTTATCTTTGTAAAGATTTTAATTTGTGTGATAAATCATTGATATTTCTGAACTTTCATCTCCCTACTTCCTTCTTGCTTATTACACCCATTTAATTCACTTCTTCCTTTATCATCTCTAAATAGTATCAAATGTATTTTTGTTAATTCCTTCATTCCTCTAATAGTTTCATAAGATTATATTTATTATATTATATATTTATTTGTTATATTACATATTTATTATATTATAGATTTTATTTCATAAATAAATCTTTTCAAAAAGATTTATTATTTATGTGTGTGTGTATGTGCACATGTGTGTGCAGTGCTCACAGAAATATGTGTTGGATCCTCAGGAGCTGAAGTTAGAGACAGCTGTGAGATGCTAAATGAGGGTGCTGGAAATTGAATTCAGGTCTTCTGCAGAAGCAGCAAGTATTCTTAACTGTTGAACCATTTCTCACTGTCCATTATAGTGATACCTTTTGGAACATTTTAGTGATCATCGTAGAAACCATGATGATGTTCTTTCCTAGTTTATTCCAGTCTATTTTGAACATGTAACTTTGCACTTTCCTGTATAACATGAAATTCTCATGGCAGGAACTAAAAGCAGTTCCTGCTTTCCTTCAATTGTTATATATATAATGATCAACAAATCACATAACTTTTGTTCCCTCGAAAACTCAATCAATAAAAATTTAACAGTATTTCTTCCATCTACACTATCAGATCTCCATCTGGTAGCCTTTATTTCAGTCCAAAGAACTTTCTTTTCAATTTCTTTTAATTTAGGTCACGACAGTCTATCTCAGATTTCAGTCTGATATCTTTATTTAACTCCCATTTATGATTGCTGTATCACTGGGCAAAGATGTTTAAAGCAGCACAGTTTCCTTGTAGCAGCTTCAAACTTTCAGTCTTAGATGAGGAGGACAGGGTTTGATTCCCAGCACCCACATGATGTCTCACAACCATTCATAACTCCATTTTTCGGGGATCTACTATCTTCATCTGATCTCTACCCAGCATGCACATGGTACATATATATGCATATGGCACACACACATATATGCAGGCAAAATAATTCCACATAAATAATTCTAATTTAAAAAGTTTAAAATTTCAAAAAAAGTTTAAAGTTTCATTCTGATGGCATCTGGTCTTTGTACTTCCACTTGAAAGTCAAATGCAATTTCTTGTTGCTTCGTGTGGACTACTTCTGACCTTTAAAACAATTTTATTTTCAGCTTTTTTTCCCGCCTGTTTATGAAATTTTATGATTTCCTTGGGTTCTACTGAGCCTTAAATATGCAGATAAGTGACTTTTAACCATTTTTGAAGGACACATTCTTAATGTTGAAAGGGTCAATTTTGGTGTTTATGCGACAGGATTGAACATCACTATGGAAACAATCTGTAGGTGTGTCTGTGAGATTTTTTCATTAGGTTAATTGGGAATGACGGGACACTACAAATGTAGAATATTTCTATTGCTGTGACGAAATGTACTGTTCTATGGGCTGGGACCCAGGACCTGAATAAGAAAGAGAAATGGAACTGAGCAGCAGTGTGGGTCTCTCTCTGCTTCCTGACTGGGCAACCGTGTGACCAGCTTCTGGTGCTGCTGCTGGTATCGCTTCCCTGCTATAATGAACTGAGCCCCCAACTGTGAGCCACAGCACACCCCTCTCAGCAGCAATGGAACAGGCAAGTGTGCGCATGTCTTCCTTCATTCCTTCCGACCCATTTGCTCTCTTCCCTTCTGTAAAAAAAAACCATCAAATGGTTGATGTTAGACCTGAAATTGTTTCAAACATATCATCTACTTCGTTTATATTTTCGTGTCTTTGTTCTTTTTAGTCACTCCTTTGGGCGATTTCTGTGCCTGAGTTCACTGTTTCTGTATCCTATTGCTCAATATTTTGTTAAATGTTAAGTTGTGATTTCAGAGATTTTATTACTCCTAGAAATTTAAGCTTTGCAGGAAAAAATTTTCATCTTTTTAAATCTATTTTCTTTCACCTATCTATAATCTATTATAGTTTTAAAAAATCTTCTATTTATTGTCTCTAATATGTGGCTCATCTGTGTCTGCTTATGTAATCTCTCTCTCTCTTTGCTTGATCATTGTCATATGTTTTTGCCTCTTGCATGCCTACATATACTTTATAGTATGATGAACACTATGTGTATACAACAGTCATAAAGAGAAATGATGATATTAGCCTTCAGAAAAAGTTATTTACCCTCTATTAGTCAATCGGATAAGTTGTTGATCAAGTTCAGAAACTGAACTGAATCACTGTGAGTCTCAGGGTTTTTGTTTGTTTTGAGACAGGGTCTCAGGTATCCCAGACTGGCCTCCAAATTTCCATGTCACTAAGTAGCCAAGTTGGGGTTTCTATTGCTGTGATGAAACACCATAACCAAAGTGCCTCTTATAAAGGAATACATTTAACTGGGACTTGCTTACAGATTCAGAAATGAGTTCATTATCACTATGGCCAGGAGTGCAGAGGCAGACAAGTAGGCATGGTGCTAAAGCAATACCTGAGAGCTTTACATCCTGATCCATGAATGCAGGCAGAGAGGGAGGGAGAGAAAGACAGAGAGAAAGAGAGAGAGAGAGAGTGAGAGAGAGAGAGGAGGCCTAGTATGGGCTTTAGAAATCTCAGAGCTCACTCCCAGTGATACACCTCCTCCAACAAGGCCACACCTCCTAATCCATCCTAAACAATTCACCAACTGGGAGTCAAGCATCCAAACATATGAGCCCATAGGGGCCAATCTCAAGATGGCTTGAAACTTTTGATTCTCCTGTCTCCTGGGGTTTCAGTTTTAATTGGATGCTACCCATCTCTGGTTTCCATTACCTTGTGGATGAATTTACAATATGATTATTTTAGGTTGTCGTTCTAGTAACACACAAACATTTGTTTCCAATCTATAGTAAGCACAAGCTCCCAGTCTTATACGCTACTCCAGTACATATCATGTCCATTCAGAGCTCCTCAAGATTCCTGTGTTGTATCGACACCATACAGAAGCTTCTCAAGTGCTCTCTCACTCTGAACAGTCCTTTATATAGGCCACTATGTTAGTTACTTTCCTGTGGCTGAGATAAAACATCATGACCAAGGCAACTTATAGAAAGGTTTATTTGGGCTTATGGTGTCAGAAGGATAGGATTTCATCATGGCAGGAAGTACATTGGTAGGTGGCAGGCATAAGTTGAGGAAGCTGAGTGCTCACTTCCTCAACGGCAAGCACAAAGCAGAAAGAAGAAGCTGGAAGTGGCTTGAGGATTTTAATCTCAAAGCCTGTTCCCAGTGACATACTTCCTTCAGCAAAGTCACACCACTGAACCCTCCCCAAATAGCACCATCTGCTAGGGACCAAACATTCAAATGTCTGGGACTATGGGAGACATTTCTCATTCAAGCCACTACAACCTGATATTTAGTTGGTACCTGCATTCGATATTTATTCCCACAGAAGAAAGTGATCAATGACACCTCTTCACCTGGGAACATCTCTCTTCTGCATTGAACTTTAGTTGGTCTCAGAGCCATTAGCTCTCAAATTGCCTACATCTTTACAAAGTTACTGTGTCCTTCATTTGTTCATGTCCCTAGTTGTTACAGAAGGAATATATGACACACTGCTGGTTTCCCCACCTAGAGATGAAGTCTGCGTTTTCTTTTTAATATTTTATTTATTATGTACACAGTGTTCTGCTTCCATGTATGCCTTCAGGCCAGAAGAGGGCACCAGATCTCATTGTAGATGGTTGTGAGCCACCATGTGGTTGCTGGGAATTGAACTCAGGACCTCTGGAAGAACAGTCAGTGTTCTTAACCTCTGAGCCATCTCTCCAGCCCTGAAGTCTGCATTTTAAAACACCAAATAATAAGCATTCAAAGTAATTGCTTGATTAAGGAAAATCTAATTGAAAATTTAATTTTTTTAAGAAAACATTGAAATGTTACATGGTGTAAACCTAAAGCAGTATTTCGATAGAGATTATGTCATTAAATGTATGTGTCAGACAAGTAGGAAATTAATAAGCTAAATGGAAAACATTAGAAGTAGAAAAAGTAAATGTACTCAAAGGATGCAGAAGAAAATCAGAACAATAATAATGACAGGAACTCAATGAAATACAAAGTCATAGAACAGTGCTAGAAGTGTGGAGAGCAAATCTTCCTAGCATCCTGTAAAATGCTGAACAAATGGAAGCCCAGCATTCTTCTTAGGTCTGTAATCAAACTCCAGAAAAGGTTGCTTTCAGATTAGAAAGGCTGATGGGCAATCTTAAAATCCAAAACTAAGTAAAAAATAGATAAATCAAATTCTTCAGAATAAGCCCCAAACCCCTAAGACAATGTGGATAATAGACAAATACTTGAAAAAAAAATCTCTTCTGAGTCCTTATTGAAGGACATTTCAAAAGAGAAAGCAGACCTATCAGGATGCCCAAACACAACTAGACTGACATCATCAAATAAATGCTGGCAAAGGTGTGTGGCAACAGGAACTCTCATTTTCTGATGAAAATGCAAAACAGTACGTTGACTTGGGAGCTAACTTGGCAGTTCCCCGCCCATCAGAACAGCTTTCCATGGAGTCAGCAGTTGTGATCCCTGGCATTGGCCCAAGGGATGAAAACGGTGCACACTTCAAACCCTGCACACGGGTATTGAGAGTGGCTTTATTTTTAACTGCTCACACTTAGAACCTAGTGAGTTATTTTTCACCAGAAGGATCAGCTGGTCTGTCTAAGCAACGGAGCATTCCTCAGTGCTAAAAAGAAATGACCTCTTAAGTCAAAAGACATGGAGGTTAATTGCATATGAATAAGTGAAAGAGGTCCATCTTCTCTAGTGTAGGACCCCCAACTACATGGCATTCTCAACACCAAAATCCAGTGAGGGAGTTAACAATCAGTGGCTGCCAGAAATCTGAGGCAGGAAGTATGAGTAGGTGCCCTCAGTATTTGTAGGACAATGAAACTACTCTGTATGGGGCTATGATGTCATACAATATGACTGTGACTTTGTCCCAAACCACAGAATGTACATACAGCACAAGAGTGATTCCCCGTGTGAGCTGGGGACTCTGAGTGATAATGATGAGCTAGGATGGGTTCATCAACATAACAAATGTACCTCTCTGGTAGGGGCTGCTGCAAACAGGAAGATTATATCTGCTCCCTGCAGGGAGCATAGAGGGACATTCTGTATTTTACTTCTGTGTGTGTATTGGGGGAGAACCTGAAACTGCTTTAAGAAATAAAGTCTAGGACTGGGGAGAGAGCTCAGCTATAAAAGTGCTTGCCTTGAAAACATTAAGATCCGAGTTCGAGCCCCAGAAACCACGCTAAAACAGCCAGGCATAGTGAGATATGTGTGTAAATTCAGGACTGGCGAGGCGGAGAATGGCGGATTCCTGGGGTTCACTGGCACTTAGTGAGAGATGGCTGAGTAAAAAACTACTGAGTTGAAGAGGGGAGGGGTGAGAATATAAGCAAAGAGGTCAAGACCATGATGGGGACACCCATTGAAATAGTTTACCTGAGCTAATGGGAGCTCACTAACTCCAGTCTGGCAGGGAAGGAACCAGCATAGGTCCAAACTAGTCTCTCTGAATGTGGGTGACAGTTGCATGGCTGGGGTAGACTGCAGAGCGACTGGCAGTGGCCCCATGATTTATCCTTACTGCTTTACTGGCTTTTTGGGAACCTGTTCTCTTTGGATGAATACCTTGCTCAGCCTAGATATAGTAGGGAGGGCCTTGAACCTTTCCCAAAGCAAAGCACCTTACCCTATCGGTGGAATGGATGGGCAGGGCCGGTAAGTGAAGGGAATGGGAGGAGGGAAGGGAGTGGGAACTGGGATTGGTATGTAAAATAAAAAAGATAGTTTTCTTTTTTAAATAAAATAAAATAAAAACTGTTCTGATTGGAAAAATAAAGGGGGGTTGTGGCATCTACACCTGAGGAGCAGCACCTGAGACAGTCTTCTGGCCTCCGCAGGCACAGGCATACATGTGCACACAAGTGACTATATACACAGGTGAATACACACAAAGTCTAATAATAAAATCAGGGAAATACACTAAACCAATTGCTAGATCCTGAGAATAAAATATGAAGATCTTCAGCATTACTGGCCATGGAAAAAGACACATTTTTAGGATGGAAAGGATATTGTATTTGCATATAATTTTTATACTATAGGAAAGTATGATTATACATTTAACAACAAAATAGAGAATTTAAACATATGTTTCATAGATAAATTTAACTTACCAAAACAGAATCAAGAAGAACTATGGCTATCTAAAAAAAAAAGTCAATGTTATTATTATTATTCTTTTAACCTATGTTGTAGGCTGAGGAGAGGTCTCAGTAGATATACAGTCCTTGATGCCATGTGTGATATAGTTCATAGTGTGATAAGAGGCCTTTATTGAGAATATACGAATAACTTTGACACATTGTCAGTTAAGGTAGTTCAGTTACAAATGGACAATGACACTTCTCCAAGAGAGATGACTCAGCAGCACCTGACAAGATATGTCACCGACTAGGTCACACTCTGAGCCAGCGCTTTGCACCTATCCTAATGCGTGCCCGCAAAGAGAGGGAGAGTGCCAAGTGTTGGGTAGGGTGTGGAGGAACTGGAACGCTTGCGCCTGATGGCCGGAATGGGGAGCTGTACAGCCACTTAGGAAAGCACTCTGGCAGGTCCGCGGTTACTGTGGGACCCAGCATTTCCACTTGTACATTTATATTCAACGGCGCTGAGACCACGCACACCTGAAAAGCGCACGTGAAAACTGCACCTGCGGCTTAAGAGGCTCCTTGTTTTACAACAGAAAACAAATTTTGTGGAATGAGCTGAACTGTTTTGAAACTTCTGCCCCTGGTGTGACCTAATTGTGGGCTTGGGCTTTACAAACCTTACCCTGCCTGTGTTGGGGCTGAGGTTCTTTGTGGTGGGCTCCTCCGATTGCAGGCTTGACTGTCTAACAAGGAAGGAAGCGCTCATAGGAGCTACGAGATGAACAAGCCTTGAGAACATAGGCTTGGGGGCCTGTAAAGGCTGTCACCTGCGATTCTGCTTACAGGAAATCTTCAGGTGAGGCAGACGGGCTAGAAAGCAGACCAGGTCAGGGAGGGGGGATGGGATGTTATGACTGCCGGGCAGTGTTTCTTTGGAGGAAAATGAAATTTGTGCTACGTGGTGACTAAAGACAAATCATTCACATACTGTCGAAAAATGCAGCTGCACAGTAGTGGCGCACACGTGGGAGGCTGAGGCAGGCGGATCTCTCTGAGTTCGAGGCCAGCCTGGTCTACAAGAGCTAGTTCCAGGACAGGCTCCAAAGCCACAGAGAAAGAAACCCTGGCTCAAAACAAAAACAAAAACAAAAACAAAACAAAACGCATGTAGCTCTCTCTTCACAGTTGATGGCGTCTAGCAGGGGTTGGGGAAGGACTCAGGTTTTTTTTTTTTTGTTTTTTTTTGTTTTAAGGGTTTGGTAATTGGAGTTTGACCATGTTCCAATGAGTATATGGGCAACACAAATTGGACTTGTGAAGTGGAATACCCCTCTGTATGCTGTGGATATGTTTTATTACCCTTGGTTAATAAAGAAGCTTGTTTGGCCAATAGCCAGGCAGAATAGAGCCAGGTGGGAAATCCAAGCAAAGATACAGGGAGAAGGGCAGAGTCAGATGCCAGCAGCCACTGGGGAAGCAAGATGTGAACTAACAACAGGCCAGGAGACTTGTGGTAAAATACTGACTAATAGAAATGGATTAATTTAGTTATAAGAGCTAGTTAATAATAAGCCTAAGCTAATAGGCCAAACAGTTTGTAATTAATATTAAGCCTCTGAGTAGTTATTTGGGAACTGGCAGGCTAGATAGAAACCTCTGATTGTAGACTTAACATATATATTCTTTTCTGGTGTAATGGGAGGGCTCAAGGGTGGGAGGGGAGGTAGAGCTGGGAGAAATGGGAAGCAAGTGTGATCAGGGTTCATTGCATGAAATTCTCAAATAATCAGTGAAAATATTATGTTAAAAAAGAGAAAAAATTACCTCAAGGTTCTTTCTTAAAAACACTAATCTACATGCTTTTGTTAGTTCAGACTGCTCACAATAAAGAATTGAAATCTGAAAAAAAAATGGGGATTTTGTGGCCTGTGAAATATTTCTCAAAAAATAAAAATCAGAAACATAGAAGGGAAAATTAAGTTAGATCCCTCTCTAGGAGGCTTCTGTCATGTGCTTTGAACAGTACCTGCTGCAATCCTCCTTCATTTGCCAAATCGGCAGGGCACACTTACAAGGGGCGGCCTGGCAACATTAAGAAGCAGCCTGGTTTGCTGCTTAGCTCCCCCCAGGCTAGCCTGTTCTCCATCTCAGCCCCTTAGGTCAGCACAGCATCCTGTACAGGCTGGGATGCCTCTGCTGACCCGAGCAACCTGAGCTTCCAGTTCACCTACCCTTTTCTGGGTCTCCTTCCAGATACTCCTCTCAGAACCCTCCCTCCTCCACCGCCACTGGGCTCTTAACTGGGCCTGGTTCCTAAGGTCTGCAATTTCAGCCAATTATTTGTCAGGGTTTTGTTTGTTTGTTTGTTTCTAAGCTTACTGGTTATTTTGTTCTTTGCTCATTTATTCATAGCCCATCCCTGCCCTCTGCCCAGGGGAAATTCTTGCCTTTTACCAGACAGACACTGGTTGATTTACATGAAAGAGCACAATCATTTCATGGCCTATAGCTGGAAAGAGGGAGGATGGTGAGAAGCAATGAAAAATTTCACAAACTAGCCATAGTACGGTAGGACAAAGTGCATCCAAGGAGGCTAACAGCAGTTAAGTGTGTGGAATATTAAAGTGGGTTACATTTCTTCCTAGTACAATGTGAAAACAGTGTTCCATTTGTTTGATTAAATAAAATTCACCTGTGGTCAGGAGGCTGCGTCTGCAACCAGCTGACAGGAAGTGGCAGGAAAGAAGCAGGTGTCGCTAGCTGGTTAGGGTTCTTGAGTGGGGCTTGAGCAGAAGGGCTCCTGGGTTTTTCAGGAGGTGCCAGCAAGGAGAGAAGGGTAGATATTTGCTATTCAGCCTCTCTGAGCTAGGAGGATTTCACCTCAACCTTTGAATCCCGAGTTCTATAGAGGGGTATAGATATAGATAAATTTCCCTTAGTGGCTTTGGGAGAGCTGGTGCTTGAGGGAACAGAATTCCCGCCGACTGAGGTCCTTTAGCTGAATGGCTAGTAGCAGTGGAGTTGCAGTTGCTGATTGGGACAGCAGTTGCTTAAGGGGCCAGGCCCTGAATTGGGTGGAAAACAAGTTAGGTTGATGGGGGCTTGACAAATAACAACCTGATAAACCAAATTAATATCGTAGACTATTAAAATCTTATTGTGTATATATATATGAATGTTAATTATGGTTCCTATTTTCTTTATCATATATTTTGCTATTTTTACTATAAGCCTCCTCTGTGTAGTAGTTTTTCACATTTCTTTTTAATAGTCTTTATTTAACTGATATTCAGGTCAACATTTTTTTTTTTATCCCCAGTAGTAGGCTTCTCTGCTAATGCAGTACACCAAATTGACCAGAATTAAAAAGTAATCTGGGCAGTGGTGGTGCACACCTTTAATTTCAGCACCTGGGAGGCAGAGACTGGCGGATCTCTGTGAGTTCAAGGCCAGGCCAGTCTGGTCTGCAGAGTGAGTTCCAGGACAGGATAGCTAGGACTGTTACACAGAGAAACCCTGTCTCAACAAAACAAAACAACAACAACAACAACAAAAAACCCAAACTAAAACAAAACAAAAACAACCAAACAACAACAAAAAGTTAAGGACCAAGTTTAATCTGAGCAAAGCACTCCTGGATGACTCTGGGAAAAGGGAACAGAAAAGAAATCACAGGGCTGTCCTAAAGGGAGTGGTTTAAATGCCCTGTAGGAATGCGGGGTGGGGGTGGGGTGATGACATGTCCCAAGGTGGGCTCCTGCTATGGTAAACTTTTGGGCAGGGTCTTGTGCCGCAGCCACTGGAGAACTGGGCAATTTCTCTGAGAGGGCAGGGTTTGAGGAGGCAGGAACGGGGCTTTCTCAGCTGGGGCAACCTGTTCCAGGAGAAGACATGCCATACTCATTTTTCTGTGTCTGGTTTAGTCCGGTCTTAGTCAGTGTGAGTGCTGCAGCAAATGTGGCCGTACTGAATCTCCTGGCTCTGTTGGTTTCATTCTCTTTGGACATATGCCCAGAGCTGGTGTCCTTGCCCTCTATGCTAGATCTGAGTGTAGAGTTTTAGAGACTTACTCCTGTTCTCCACAAGGGCTGCACTAATCTGCTTTCCTACCACCAGTATACACCTGCTTTTGCTCAGCTTCCTCCCCAGCATTCATTTATTTTTATTTATAACAGCCATTCTAACTAGCATGAGATGATTACAACCTGAGAAGAGAATGTTCTTCCCAATGGCTGGCTAATTCCTTAAGGTAGGAAACTATTTTCTTGCAACAGAACTCACTCATACAAGCTAACCTTGTTAGATATTTCTCACACACCCAGACAATATTTCTTCTCCCTAAATTGCTCCATGACTAGGCATGCTGCAGTAGAGATCACCATTGTCCAAAGCCCTCTAGAATATTTTAGAATAACTAGTTCTAAACCATTCACTCTGCCCTGTTTACCCCTCCCTGCAGAAACTCAAGAAAGAATACGGCCGATGCCTTTTCTTTGTTGGTTCTGCCTCTTGATCAAAATCTTAATGCTTTCCCTATGGTCCTATGTGATGAGGCATGTCCCTTTCCCTAGGACATGTAAGCAATAGAATTCTTCTGCTAATGACACTAATCTCTGTTATTAGCTAGTCACCTCTATATATTTAACTCTGACTCACAAATGCATCTCACTGCAGTGTTTCTGAGACCACTCGTGTGATTAAAACATTTTCTGGTCAATCCTGTCTGTTATGCTTTGAGTCTGAAATGTCCCCCAGATGTTCACTCTTCAGATACTTGGTTCCTGGATGATGTATAGGATGAAGCTGTGGAGACCTTAGGAGGTGAAGCCAGGTTGGCAGAATTGAAACAATAGGGGCAGGTGGATAAAGGTTACTCTGCTTCTGGTGTTGGCTTGTTCTCTCTGCGTGCCAGTCTGGCATGAGAAGATCTCACCCACAGGTTGTACCTGCCCTGCTATGCCATGATGGACTGTAGCATCTGAAACCTTGAGTTAGAATCAACCACTGTCCTTGGTTGCTCTGCCAAGTATCTGCCACAGTAAAAAAGTATCTGCCACAGTGAAAAGTATCAAACACACTATAAACTAAATTCAGTTGTGGAGATTAGAAGAAGACCTTTATCAGATTCATTCTTGGTCTTTTTTCAAATCATCGAGTTTTAATATTTATAAGAAAAAGTTTGATGTGGCAATTCTTATGCTGACAGTTTTGGGGTGATGTATTCTGTGTCTGAGTTCTGGGCAGGACTGCTCAGTGCTGAGTTTGTGGTTCATATTGATATTGGCAGCTTTTTCTCCCACCTACCACCTCGAACAGTCCTCCTCATAAACTTCAGGCTGAAGGTCAGCATCAGGGTTGGTATTGGTAAACATTTTCCCTTGTCTCCTTGGTACACTGAGGAGCAACGCCACCTTCTATTTCCTGCCCATTCTTCTAGCCATGGATGAGTTAGATATTTTCTTTGAAAGTCATCATTGACCATTTTGACAGAATGAAGCAGCAAGCAACTATAATATCTAAATGGGTGGTTATTGCACAAATTTGCCTTATACACTGGTGTAAACATTTTCAACAAATCTTCATAGAAGGGAGAGATTGCTTTCCAAGCAGTGTTTCACTGTATAAAGTCACAGAAAAGTCTCTTTTGCTGAGCATGCATTAGTGAACAAAGACCAGAAACCAGATTGAAAATAATGATCTCATTAAACATTAACAGCACAGTGGTAAAGTTTTGCAAACACTTGCAATTTTGCAGACTTCCCCTGAGATATCTAAGGAGGAGCTTGTATTTTTTTTTTTTAAAGTGCCAATCTTAAAGTTTGGGGAACTACCTAAGCAGCAATGATTCCCCCACACACACCCTGAGGCAACATGAATCCACAAAGGTAACCTCACTATTTAAGGCACAAAACTTGAGGTGTGTGTTTGTGTTAGGAAAAAAGTGAAAAAGGCAAGAATGGGGGGTTACTGCAGAAGTGAAACTCAGATACACACAACCCCATGAACTCCAAAGGAACAGAAGCAGCATGACGAGTGGGTTTGCCTCCTGAAGATGAGCATCTCAGCTGCGGTTTTCAGGAGGCGGAGTGATCAAGAAGTTTCATGAAAAAGAAAAGTATCCCTTCTTTCAAGATAATGGAAATAGCAAGCCCCAGCTCATCTTGCGTCAAAGATGCTTATAATCGTGGTTAAGACTTGAAAGTAAAAAACAGGGACCTGATGCTGTTCAGTAAAACTCACATATTAGCACTGAAATCAAAAGCACTCTGACACACCTTTGGATCAGTCTTCTTCAACTACAGGCTCATCACCTCTGCAGGATGCATTTCATCTGCCTAAAGATGACAGCTATGTGTTGACATCAGCTAACTTAGTCTTCTACACTAGTGTGTTTCTTTAAGAGAAACACACTACATCCAAATGTAGTAAGTAATACGTAGTAACTTTTTGCAGGTGTTTTCTAAGTCATTTCAGAATGGGTTTAATAAGAAATGGCTTCCTTGAAATGCTTTTGAAGCAACTCTTATTAAGATGCTGATGAATTTGGAAAGTTATACATACGTGATATTCCTTTAAGGACTTTCTCTTCTAAGCTACCTCACAAACCTAGAGGCAGAGTCCTTATTGACACTGAGAGCATCCATCGCTCCATCTCCTTACATTTTAAGTCGATGCAGCATCTACAAAAAGACTCTCTATTCTGGTCAGTGTACAAGGACCAGAAAGGCTTACTCAGGGAGGAGAAAGGGTTGCTAGCTGAGGTTTTAGAAGGCCTTTGACTTGCAAACATATGAAAAAGCCACACTTCTGAAAGGGAAAGGAGAAAATGCCAAGAGTCAAAGCCTTCTTCTTTACAGTTTCACTATATTTGTGGAGGACGATCCTTTTTGCTTCCTAGTTTAACTTCAATTAAAGATCAGCCTCAGTTCTAGCCTTAAAACTGCTGGGTCATGGGAGTTTGGGAGGTGATAATTATTTGTAACTCAAACATAAATGGAAGATCAGAGAAAGCATTCATGTGTAACACCATTGGCTGAACATGGCTGGTAACACATACCAAGTCACAGACACTGGCTTAAGTTGATCACATGGATTATTTCACAAGGAAGGAATAGTCATGCTCCCATGTCACCGTGGGAGAAACTGAGGCTTGGACTGGATAACTTGACTCACTTTCTTCACTTCCTAAGTCCCCCTTGATAGAGGCAGATTTCATATCTAAGTTTGTCTGACTTCAGAGCTCCTCCTGTTGCTCCAGACTGCCTCGCTGTCTACTGATATTGCTAACCGTCACCCTCTGTGTCATGGAGGCCAGGGCCCAGACATAAGAGTCTGCAGTCTTGAACCTGGGAAGGAACCCTGAGTGCTGTGCTTCTGACATCTGATTCCTGAGTTTCCCTCTTTAGAAAGAGACATGATGCAACTACAACCTATCACCACAGAGATGACAAAGCGATCCCCAGAAGCCCAAATGTTGGGAGTCTCTCAAGTCTGCCTTCAGTCTCTCTGGCCTTTGGAATCTGGTAAATGCAGCCTGCAGCTACATTCACTGTTTACACAACCTTCATCTCCTCTGACCCTCTCTAGGTTCCTGGGGGGGGGGAGGTGTCACCATACATAGGTAAACAAGCTCGAAATTTAAATGTAAATTTACCAGAGGATGACTGACAGCCAGGAAAGCTTTAAATTTCCATTGCTCAAACCAGGGCAAGGGCCCAAGACTTTCAACAGTTAAGTTCCAAAGTGAGGAACTGGGAAGATAGCTCAGTCAGTAAACAATGGGAAACAGAACTGGAACCCCAGAACCCACATATAAGAAGTCAGGCATGGTACTTGCTAATCCCAGAGTGGGAGAGCAGGACACAGGCAGACCTCGGGGCCTTGCTATTTGGCCAGCCTAGTCTACTGAATGAACTCTAGACCAGTGAAGGACTAATTGAAAAAAAAAGTGTGTTGCATCTAAAGAACAACTGAGATTGTCACCTGGCCTCCACGTGTGCACAGGTGCATGCACACCTGCATACCAGCACATGCGTGAACAACTGAGATTGTCACCTGGCCTCCACATATGCACAAGTGCATGCATACCTGCATACCAGCACATGCGTGAACATCTGAAAAACAACTGAGATTGTCACCTGACCTCCATGTATACATAAGTGCATGTACACCTGCATACCAGCACATGTATGAACACTCACATGCATGCAAAAATACACACACAGTTTTAAGGGGCATTACTGTATGTCGTTGCTTTATATCACCCACATGAACACACCATGTGGAAAATAATTTTACAATTAATATTCAAGGAAAGTGTTGGCTCTCTTAAATTAGCTAAGAAAAAAAAAGTGTGTTGCATCTAAAGAACAACTGAGATTGTCACCTGGAATAGTTTTACTATGTCCACTATTTATTGAGTGAATAAATAATTCATTAAACAAATAATACAGACCATTTCTTTTTGTCAGAACTTTTTTGCTTAACCAGGAAGCTCAAAGTAAAATTTAACTTTGAGAGTATTAAAATTAGAGAGTATAATCCAACTGGGCCCCCTCTTCTTTTATGATTTGGTTTCCTCTCTCTTTTCTTAATTTTCTTAAATTGTACATGCGTGAACATCTGAATCTTAAATTGTAACTTCTATTGAGAAACTTATAGCTGTAAGAAACAATACAAAGATACCCTTTGCAGATTTTGCACTGTTTCTTCCAGCCAGTGTTGACGTTTTGCAAAATTGTATCAACTACCTTTGTTTTATTAGAATTAAATGCTTCAGAAAGTTTGACTTCTGGTTTCAGAAGTTTCTGAAGTTCATAGTTGTTTGGATCCACACACTTGAGCTGAACACCATGCAGCAGGAGATGCGGCAGCGGGAGATAGATGGGGCAGCGGGAGATGGGGCAGCAGGAGATGGGGCAGTGGACAGTTATTTGCATCATGGCAGACCAGGAATCAGAGTGCCAGGAAGTAGTTAGGGAGAGGATTCTACCTGGAACACACCCCCGGAGGCCTACTTCCTTCAGGTAAACCACACCTTTCAAGGTCTCCAGAAACTCCCAAAATAACACCAAAATGGGGTACAAGTATTCAAAACATTAGCCTATGGGAGAAAATTTCAGATTCAAACCATAACAGTACAATACTCTCACAACCAGGGCACAGATACTGAGTCAATTCCCAGTATTGCACTTAAGTTTTCCTAGCCTTGTACATTGTGTGTGGGCGTGCGTGCGTGCGTGCGTGCGTGCGTGTGTGCGTGCGTGTGTGTGTGTGTGTGTGTGTGTGTGTGTGTGTGTATTAAGTTCTACAGAGCTATGACCTGTACTGGTTCCACCGTGTAAGTGAAGATCTTGAATGGTTCCAACACCACAAATCACTGCCTTTATGGAACCACACCTATTTTGTTTCCATCTTCCCGCACATGTCTCCATATCACAGGCCATGTTTTCTACACATGTTGGAAGTTCACAAGAGATTAACATAATACACGGATGTTTTGGAGAAACACTTATAACGTCATTACATTTTCTGACCAAGCCAGTTAACCCTGCCAGAGAACTGCCTGCATGAGGCTTTCTAAGCAGCAGAAAGCATACTTGTACTCTACACACTTCCAAGTTTTAATAGAGCCAGGAGATGTCATGTGCCTCACATTCTTGTCGTGGGCTAGGTTCAGAAGACATGGGGACGTGGAAAGACAGGTACTCAACAGTTGGGAGACAGAAATGTAAAGGGGCGATTGGCATACATCGGTTTATTTCAAATGTTTGGATTCTAGTTGATATTAAAGGACACAGCTGGGAAAGGGCTTTAAAGGTAGCGAAAAGTGGCCAGTCTCTAAAATGCCTTGAGCAGAGGGCTTTAGCTGAGGCCAGGTGGAGCTAGATCAAAAATGGATACCAAGAAAAACCAAACCAAACCAAGCAAGCAAACAAAATAACACCAAGAAAAACAAACATAAAAACATAAAAGTCTCTCTCTCTCTCTCTCTCTCTCTCTCTCTCTCTCTCTCTCCCTGTCTCCAAATGCTCAGTTAGATGTTCAGAGATCCCATTAAAAAGAAGGTCCTACTCATGGCATGAGTGATTGTGAACTGACAGGTGCAGGGGCCGGGGTGTAACTGGATGGTAGAGCTCTTGCCCAATATGTGTGAGACCATAGGTTCAATTTCCAGTACCTTCCCCTACATCCAGAGACAGAGACAGAGATTAAGAGAGATGAGAGAGATACAGAGACAGAGAGAGAGGGAGAGATAGATGACAGAAGACAGAAATACACAGACACAGAGTTAAAGACAGAGAGAGACACACACACAGAGGACACCAACACACTGTGGAAAGAACTGGGGAAGGCTTCTTGGAAAAGGTAGATCTATGCTGAGCTATGGCAGAGTAAGCTAAGCCACACAAATGGTGTTAATTGGTGGGTAGGGAAGAGAAGCTGGGGAGAATTTGGCCATGCATGGAAAGTCTTTGAGGCTAGTTTGGAGACAAGAATCACTGTGTGAGCTCATCAGCGAGACAGGAGACTAGTTAGGGCTAAGAACTTTAAGGTGAAATGTGATCTTTTGAGAACTACCAGAGGAAGAGACTGTAATATTTGTTATGTTTCAGAGAGTAAACTAGATGCCATCTGCTTTTCCATTAATTTTTAACAACAATCTTGTGATTTAAATATAACTGTGTTTCACAGATGAGAAACTTACAATTTGGAGATGTTAGATAACTTCCCAAAGTCATGCTGTATATAAGTGATGGGGCCTGGATTTAAACTTGGAGGAGTGCCATGTAAGGACCATGGATAATCACATCACTTTCCTTTGTGTGTGTACAGTGTGCATACAGACGTGTGTGTGTGTGTGTGTGTGTGTGTGTGTGTGTGTGCACATGCGTGCCTGTGCCTGTTGAGGCCTAAGGTTGATGCCTGGAATCTTTTTTGATCTCTCTTCTACCTTCTTTCTTAACTTTATGTATAGACATGCTTTTGCATGTGCATAGGTGCACATGTGTGTATGTGTGCATGCATGTGTCTGTGCACTTGGAGGTCCGGGATTGTCAGGAATCATCTTCCATTGCTCTTTCACTTTATTCATTGACATGGGGTCTCTTGTGAGCCCCAGTGTTGCATATGGCTAGTCATGTTAGCCAGCTTGCTTTGGGGATCTCTTGTCTCCACCTCCCAAGGCCAAAATTGGAGGATTCAGCATTTACACAGTTTCCTGGAAATCCAAATGGCAACACCATCATGCTTGCCCTTGTATAGCAATCATTTAGTAGGCAACCCATCTCTCTAGGCTCCACCTTATTCTTTATTGATAGGGTCTGTCAATCAACTCATGGCTCTCTTATGGAGTTAATCTTGAGAGTCAGTCAGCCTGCTCCCAGGATCCTCTGTGTCTGCCTTCCCAGGTGTAAATTACAGGCAGGCTGCCAGACACACACATCATTTACAGGGTGCTAAGGATCTGAACTCTGGCCCTCTTACTTGCTAGCAAGTGCTCCTTAGACTACTTTATATTCTGATTTTATAATTAAGATGCAAATCACAAGAAAATAAAATCTGATGGTGTCTGGAATTTTGTTTTCTTATAGAATAGCAATGGGGATTAAAGTCAGAAACTCTCACAGTCGAGGGTCTCTGTACATATCCAATGCTACTACTTATTTTCTGTGGTACGTAAGTGAGAAGATTGCTTTCCTATTTGTAACTGCAGCCCCAGCATTTAGGGAACAAGTTCAATTATTTATCAGGAAGTAGCCTGGGACCCGAGTTTGAAGCAGAGAAGCAGGTAGACCCTAAGAGAACTTCAAGAAAGGAACCAAAGTGTGACAGCTGTGCACCTGAGCCTTAGAAATACTTCTGCAGTCAAAGAGCACATGCCAAGACGTGGTGCTATTGTGAGAATGTCAAAGGGGAAGCAGGCCATGGGAAAAACACCTGTGAATGGAAGCCCACAGTCTGGGGCAATGCAGCTCCTCACTGTCTGCCTCCAGACCACTCAGTTAAAAAGGAGAACTGCCCACCACATCATAATTGCTGGCACTAAACCTTGGAATCTACATAATAACGATCTCCTTGGGTTATTCTAACATTAACTAAAAAAAAAAAAAGGAAATTGCTAGCTTTTAAACCCACAAGGGTGGACATTGCTCAGAAATGCTCTTACGGGGTTAAAAAATGGTCCCCAGAGAGGTACCATACCGTCACAGTATGGCACTCTACTGGGAGGGAAGAGCTAAGCATACTTGTGTGCGAGTCCTTGCTTCTTGTTCTACCCCAGCCCCCTCTGCTCAAGTGAGGAGGCCTAGATGTCACCTCAGAGCTGTCTGTGGGGCTTGCTGTTGCTGCCTTCAGCACCCTAGTGCCTTAGTATTTCTCTGTCCTCAGGTGTTGATGCTTCAGCTGCTTTGATTCTGTACCCTAGCAGTTGCTGCATCTTTGAATTTACAAAGCAACATCTGTTTGATATTTCTTGGATTTGGAGTTTGTCCCAGCAGGGGGTGACTCTTTTTGACTTTTGTTGTAGTGCCTTAGGTCATTCATGAGAACTCCAGACAGTGACTACCCTTTGGAGATAAAAGCAACAAATAAAGACACATGAAACAGTCAAGTTTATTTCCCAGGAGACATGAGAGAGATTTAAGATTTGAAAACGTAACACAAGAAGACAAATAGTGCATTAAGTAGATAAGAGCAGGCAGTGAAAAGGAACAAAAGAAAATTTAAAAAAATATTGATAATACTTTTTTATTTTTGTGTGTGGGGGGGCAGAGTCTGCTGTATCCAGGCTGGCCTTGAACTCACTATCGAATAGTCAAAGATGGTCTTGAACTTCTGATCCTACTCTGTCTGTTTCCTAAATGCTGAGATTATGTGTGCACCGTTATGCCCAGCTTCTGTGGTACTGGAGAGCAATCCCAGAACATCATGAATGTTGGGTAAGTACTCTCTCTTCCAACTGCACTGCATCCCCAGCCTAATACGAGAGAGATTGCTAATCATGAAACAAAGCCAAAAATAAACAGAAACCTGACCCTAAGGAAGAAAACAGTAGAAGAACCAGGCACAATTATTGTGGGAAGCTGTGGCCCTGGGTTCTACAGGACAATGAGGGTTGGGGAGGGAAACTTACTTTGTCTTTCTCTTCATTCAGCTAAACACCTGCCCATAGCTCACCTACCCCCTGGCTTCAGGATATTACTGAAGTTCAGAAAGCATGACCGCATTCCAGAAGAAGGGGGAAATGGCCAACTATGAAACTTGGACAGGCAGGAACATTGGTTTTAGCTGTGGCTCGGAAATTTCCTAGCAAAACATAATGGCCCATTTCTGTCTCTTGGTGTTCAGTGTCCCCTAAAATAGTATTTCTTACAAAAATAACACTCTTTCCCCACTCCAAGTATCTTGGCATCTAAATGCTATTCTAAGCATTTTAGAAGGATAAATTAGTCAATGCTATTTACGACAATGACTGCCATGCTGTGGGCCGTGATAGCTCCCTTCAGATTGCCAAGAAGAGAACAAGGGCGCCGTACAAATGCTGGAAATCCAGCTGAGGGGGCAAGTCCAGCTTGAGAAGATGTGGAAGGCAGCCAATGCCTAGCAGTGGAGGGGAGTGTAAGGGAAGTATGAAAAGGGGTCTTTTTTTCCCCTGAAGTTTTATTTAAAGATTAAATGCTACTGATAAAGCCTCTTGGTGCGATTATTTTAGCGACTCCTTCCTGACCTTCGGATAGCAAATACAGAGCCCAAACTTTCCTTTGTTGTAAGAGCTTGGGGCTGTTCTCTGTTCAGTGCATGTCTTAGTTCCACAAATATGAAAAAAGGAAAGATTTAAGCACTGGAATCATTACAGATAACACACACTGCCTCAGAGGCTGACTCATTCAAGGGACTTCTGTACCCCTGTATAGGACTTGCTCCCCCACCCATAAATGCTGAAGTCTTGTTGCTTTTCCCATGCTGGGGTCTCAGAGAGGAAGGCCCTGGGCTGTTCAACCAGGCACAGAGGCAGGAGTCCCATTGTCTCCACTATGTTTGGGACTCCAGGCGTGGGAAAGGCTGGGGTACTGTTCCTTTAGTTTCTCAGCCTGCAGAAGCCTTGGAGGACCTTGTTAAAATGACTGAATTACTGGCAGCTTACTGAGTCAGAAGTAGGGACTGGGAGTCTGCCACTCACAGGCTCCATGGTCCTCCTTTGCACATATAACTTGAAAGATCATCACACAGAGGCACAAGGATTCTGTATTTAAATCTCTCTCAGTCCTTGAGTCCAACAGTGAATTCTAAGAAGCATCTGAATTATGTTGGCACCTGGAGTTTGGAAAGGCAGAGGTCGGACTGCAAGGCAGAACAGTGTTTGGAAAAGATGGAACGGAGAGAAAGAGCTAACAGGAGCTGTATCTTGATGTTTTGTGGAGAGCACAGTCGTTTAGGGAAATTGTTGGGTGCCAGATTATCCATGTGAGCATGAAGCATATTGGAGCCTCTTTCTATCACTGTTTTCCATTGCCCAGAGCCACAGGTGAGAACCACAGGCCTTCTGATTTGGGCTCGCTACTGTGTCAATGTTCAAAAATGTTGGAAGTTGGACTCCAACTATTACCTTGTAAACTTCAGCACATCCTTTGAGATCCTGAAGTCTCAATTTCTGCTCTAAAACTCCAGGTTCTCTATTGAAAAAAAAACATGCTTATAAGACACCAGCCTTATGTAACTTTCAGTGGCAAATGAAAAATAGGGCCCAAGGTAAGCATTAATTTGGCAATAATTAATGTTGGTCTGACTGATGAGACTTGAATTGCCTAGGTCATATGGGTCTTGCCTAGGGATTTGAATTATTCACACTGTATTTGTTATCAATTGCCAAAGACATCTGAAAATTCTAGGTATCCTGAATATGATACAGTTTTCTGTAGATTCCATACAGATCTTTGAATATTGTAACCTTTTCTTATTTTTATCTTGGGTCTATTATGTCAGGAGTGTTTTGTTTGTTGCATATGTGTAATAAGGAAGGAGAAAGAAAACAGAGCTGGTGGGTGAAGGCCATTGCCACCAAATCTGACAAACCTGAGTTTAATCCCTGGAACTCATATGGTAAAAGGAGAAAAATTACTCCTACAAGCTACAATCTGTCCTCTGACTGTCATCGGAATGCTGTAGCTCATACATGCTGATACTGCCACCCCAATAAATAAGTAAATATTTAAACAAACTCTAGATTCACAGAGTCTAAAATAAGGCTTGCATATTGTTCAATCTTTTTAATGTAGCAACGGTGAAGCTCTCCCCCAACTGCTGCATACCCAAAAATCATCTGACAAAGCGTGACTGTCTCCATGGTACCTGTCGCCATGGAAGCTGAGAGCACTCCTGATGAGACAGTCAAATCACCAAGAGAGCTCTTGGCTATGCCTCCTAGCAGCTTTCCTCTTGGATAAACGAAACGCTTTCTGTTCTTTGTCTTTGGAAGAAGTCATAAAAGTCTTCCAAAGATGACCGCTGCTAAATACTGCATAATTGATATTGTGCAAAATCTGAATAATGAATCCCTTTTTAATATCAATTAAAGAAGTCTTAATACAGATATGTGTGTGCATGTGTGTGTGCACGTGCACATGTGTATATAAACGTGTGTGTGAATGGAGTGTATGTGTGAGCACAGGAGTGTCCCTGCCACTGAGTGTATTATATGGAGGTCAGAGGACAATTTCGTAAAGTCATTTTCCTCCTTCTACCTTTATGTGGGTTTCAGGAATCAAACGTATATAGCCAGACTTGCATGGCAAGTGTTATCTGACTGGCTGTCTCGCTTCCTTTCAGAGGAACAATTCCACAGTAACTCATATAAACCCAGTTTTAAGGTTCTTCGCACAATGGTTAAATATGGACAGAGACAGTAGTTACCTCTTATAGGAAGGCTACTCTTAGATTTAAAATGACCAGTATACTCCTTACATAATACAATACAGGGGTAGTTCCAATCCTTAGTGACCCCCAAAACAGGGTTTAGAATATTCATCATATTTAGTGTTAAAAGTAGAGGCAGAAACAGTACTGGGTGTGAGTTGTTGGTGATGGTTACCCCAAGTGATTGCATTGTAGATGACAATTATTCTGTCTATTTCTGCATGCATAGTATGTGTGTCTAATAATATCTTTTCATTTCCTCTGCCTCTCTTTTTATCCTAAATACCCATAACTAAAGGTAAAGTCAGTGTTAATCTCTGTACCTCTGCCTATAATCTATACCTTTACATGCAGACAGACATCACATCAGACTTTAGGACAACTTTTAACTTGGACCTATGAATAGATATATTCTCTAACAAAAGATCAAGTAGTTAGCTTTTCATTTTTTCCCACCTCCCTTCTTTTATTGTTTCGTTGTTTTGCAACAGGATCTTTGTAACCTAGGCAGGTCTTGAACTCCTGTTTCTTCTGCCTCTTTTTTCCCAAGTGCTGGGATTACAGGCATGTGTCACCATGCCTGGCTCTCAATGCTTGCTTCTTAAACGACTTTTGTTTTCCTTGGTGATTTACTGCCTCTCAAGATTGAGGAATTTGTCATGAGAGAAGAAAGCAGTTGTTTGTTTCTATGAAACAATGTTCTCCTAGAACCCATAAATCAGCAGTCCTCATAAAAGATATACTTCCTGCTTGGTACTGGAAATACAGACAGGGCTGAACAGGGTGGAGAGGTGGCTCAGTGGTTAAGAGCACTGGTTGCTCTTGCAGAGGACCTGGGTCCAGGTCCCAGAACCTGCATGGTGGCTCACATAATCTACAACTCCAGTTCCAGGAGATCCAATGCCCTCTTCTAGCCTCCTGGAACCCTGAATACATGTTGTGCATGGACATACATGCAGGCAAAACATCCATATACATAAAATAATAAAAATGGGCAGAAGCACTGAAAATACGTTGAAATTGGGGGTGGGCTGGATAGTGTCTCAGTTCCCTGAGGGTCCTGTGGTTAAAGTGATAGACCACAGGGGCTACTATAGTCCATTCCATCAGCAATCCCCACTACCTTTTACCTAACAGAAACTGTCATTGTGGGGTTATTCAGCCTTTAGGGATACAGTCTAAGGAGAGAAGGAACAGAGCAATGAGACTTTGGTTCAAAGTCTGGTAGACTTTGTTTCTGTAAATAACACAAAAAGTCCAGTGACATAAAATACGTGTAATACGTGTTGGTTGAAATATAAACTGGCTACTATGCGCTCCCTTCTCAAGGCATCCCTCAGTTTGCACTGAGATGTCTTCCAAATTTAATCTCTCATTCTTTCAGTGGGCAATTGCTACTTGGTATCGATCTCTCTCTTTTTGTCACTGAATAAATACATTTATCTCTTTAAATATGTACAAAGGTAGCATGAATTTTCATAAGTTAACTGCCACAGTTTTTTATTTTTGTCCTATTTATTCCCAACTCAACCTTAGATGAGGGACGGAAATGGTACATCTGTAGTCTGAGTGACATGGAAAACATAGATTGCAGATTTGAAATGATAAAATCACCATAAATGTCAATTTATTAAGCATTCAGAACTAGGATTTCTTTTTCTCTTTTGACTTTTTTTTTTTTTACTTTAAAACGTATATATATTTGAAAGGTGTTTATTTAGGATATGTTTTCTGGCCAGTCCTAAAACACTCTATGGTACACTTTCCTAAGATCCATCTGCTGTGGGATTAAATAGCACAATGATAGTTTTTAACCACAACTGCTGAAAACGTTCTTTGTTCCCCAGCCAGGTGAGGCCAGTTACAGATCTGTTTGTTCAGGCCCACTTCCTGCTAGGTTAGGTGCCCAGCACTGTGACTGCCTATCTGAAGGGCTCCTTTCTTCTCTTATTCCCTGACCTCCCTGGTTTCAGGTAGTGGCTCTTATTAAAAGTACTTTTGGCTTTTTGTTGGCAGTTAAGGAGCGTGATGACCTATCTAACTTCCTCTTCTTGGGTTTTCTGTTCCTGTCTTTAGGAAGACTATCCCTGTGTTTTGGTAGTCTCTGTGCAGTTCTTATTATCAGGATTGTTTTGAGTTAGTTGCTAATATTTTGGGTAGCTGACTTTCTGAGTGCTCTTTGTAAGTTCCTTTATCTCAAGTTTTGTGGGAACAAGCAAAATATATAATGCACAGCCGCTTTGCAAAGGTATAGTCATGCATCAGAGGAAGAGACTGTGAGTCTGGATTAGAATAAGGCAAGCCATCATCATCATCACTATCATCGGGATCGCCATAATTGCCATCATCGCCATAATTGCCATCATCACCATCATCACCACCATCACCATTGCCATCATCACCACCATCATCATCATCATCGTCTTCATCACCATCATCACCATCATTACCATCATCCCCATCATCATCATTACCATTATCACCATCATTGCCATCATCATCCCCATCCTCCTCCTCCTCATCATCATCACCACCATCATCACCATCACCACCATCATCATCACTGTCACCATTACTATCATCATCACCATGATCTTCCCCCCGTCCCCATTTACTTTCTGTTCCTCACTTATGGTTGTATTTAGTTTTCATATAAATGATCTGTTTCACAGCTATCTCCAGATCTGTTAACTTTGGTTAGTACACGTTACCTAAAACGTGTAAAACTAAGGCATGAACTTGAGAGAGAGGGAGGGGACAACAGAGGAGTTGGAGAGAAGGCAGGGAGGGATAGAAGCGATGTGAACACAGCACTCCTGTGTGAAATTTTCAAAAAAATGAAAAGTTCTAATAAAAAGATCACAGTTTTGGCTTTGAAGTTCGGTTGCTGCTGAGTGTTTTTGCAGCTCTGCTAAGCCGAGTAACCTTCAACTGTAAGTCACCAACATCTGTAAAATAAAGTTTAAAAATAGTAAAGCACTTTCGCCACCACTCATCTTCCTTCTAGGTACTGGTTTTACATATTATATATTATTTTTAGTGGTCTAGAGTCAGAAAATTTACATTATTTTCAGGAGCCACAATTAATACTTTTCTATTTTATCTGAGTGATTCTTAAGTTTATGATATTTACAGGATTATAGAAAATCTACATAATATCCTGAGGAGTTATATTATCTATATAACACTGCATGACAAATAAGATTCAATAATGGTATATAATAAATACCCTCTATCTAGTATAGGATGTAATAGTATAGTATAGTACACTATAGTTTTATAGCCCCTTAGATGGTTTTGCAAAGTCAATATGTTTAGACTCATGAAAAAGAAGAACCTTGGCTTGCTACAGCCGAAGAAAACCTTTAGCACTTGCTGAGCACAGAGCTTGCTCTTTTGGTTAGTCTGGCTAGTCAGCTTGCTCTGGGATCCCCTGGCTTTACCTCCTGGATGTTGAGATTATACTTGGGCAGCCACACCCATGTTTTAGGTAGGTGTTGGGGAGCCGAACTCCAGCCTTTGTGTGGCAAGTGCCCTACCCAGTGAAACATTTCCCCAGGCCCAAAATTCAGTTACCACTTCTTGTTATATTTTGTTCTATCAACTTCCTTGATGTTTTTTTCTTAACAAGATAGTTTCCTTCAGAATTTATTTTTATCTGAGGTATGGGTGAGTTAAAACCTCAGACCATATTTCATACAATACCTTGATTTTGTCCTTTTATATAAACATTGGTTTGGGAAGGTATAGAAGTCTAGGTTTGAGGACCTTTCTCTGTGTGAATCTGGGATCTGCTGCACAATCCAGCTGAGATGAGGGATGTTATTCTCCTTGCCTGGGACTCGTAACAGAGCTCTCTCTCGACAGACTGAAATCGCATCAAGGTGGGAGCCTCTCTGGGTCCTGTTGGGATGAACGGTCATGACAGCTGTGGCCCTGGACCACCCCCACCTCAGCTCTGCTACCCCGCCTTACCTGCTACCTGCTCTTCAGGTATTCACCGGAATTTCTTGTCCACAGAGTTCACTAGTTCTTATTTCCAGTGTCTACAACAATTATCTAAAACTAATTTCTAACACCTCAGTGGGAAAACAGAAGGAGCAGTGCATGAATTTCCTATTTTGCTATCTTGAGTCAAGATCCCCACAATTAATTTGTAGGCAAGCGGGAGCAGATATGTATAAAACTACACGGAGATCTTAATACGTATCTGCTCGCGCTTGCCTACAAATTAATTGTAATGTCAGGCAAGCCATTTTAATATCTTTGTGTTAACTTTTAATTTTTGAAGGAAAAATGCTAGTGGAATTTTTGAACTCTCTCCCCAGTATTACTCTTTAAGGATCCCACCGCTCTCTTTAGTGTTATAAGATTCCATCCTTATCTGGAAATAGGGGTTCTGTATAAAATGCCCAAATTTTAACTACAGAAAAGCAGCATTGACATGCATCATCCAATTAAAAGCCTAATGACTCTCTGTCTTTTTGCCTAAGAATGGGCAAGGTGAGAACCACAACAGGTTTGTTTGTTGTTTTTGTTTTTCTGAGACAGGGTTTCTCGTGTAACAGCCCTAGCTGTCGAACTAGCTCTACAGACCAGGCTGACCTTGAATTCACAGAGATCGCCTACCTCTGCCTTCTGAGTACTGGGATTAAAGATGTTCACCACCACTGCCCGGCCACAGATTCAAACTTATCAATAAGTAGCCTTTACTGTAAGTGAGGCAAAGGCCTGGTAGGAAAAGTCAGCCAATAAACACAGTTAAATTGTTTTAGAGAAATAACTGAGAGACACTAACATCCAGGTAATAATCCCCGGTGAACCGGTGACAACACTGGATTTAGGTGGTCCTGCAAGTCCTCTGTTAGATGACGTGCAATCTGAGAATAAGCTAACGAGTCAAAGCCATGAAAAGATGGGAAGTGGGGTGGTGATAAAGCTTAGCTGAGCACTGGCCTGGCTCAGGCACAGGATGTAGTTCCAGCACTAGGGATGTGAAGGCAGGAGGATGGAGGAGTAGTGGGCAAAGCAAGAAAGAAGAGGAAAGGGAGGAAGCTGTTGGAAGAATGGACAGAGAAGAGCCTCCCTCCCCAACCCTCACTGCTCCCAGCGCAAAAAGTGCCCCCCCAGGGTAGGAATAACAGTGTGCTAGAGACCCATCAGGCCAGAGCAGGCGAAGGTAAACTGAGGCATCACTCGGTGAGGAGCTTCCATTTTGCTCCTATATCACTGGGAGGACAACAAAGGGTTTCAGACAGGCTGCTGCGGTGTAAATGCCACTCCTACAGGGGCCAGGAAGAGACCATTCAGCAGAGAACGTGAGAGGCAGCAGGGAGGTCACTAAGAGACAGTGAGTGACCTGTGAGAAGGAGGTGTTGGCTGCTGAATGGGGGTTTATGCCCCCTAATTCATATGCTGAAGTCCTAGTGTCTGATATGATGATAATAAAAGGGCCTTGGCATAGAGTTGGGTCCTAAGGGTACAGGACTATGAGTGGGCTCGGTGCTTTTATAAACAGAATGTGAGGGCTTTCTCTGCTCTAACACGTGAAGATGTACAAGACCGCCCTGAAAACCGATAAGCAATGCTTATAAGACACCAGTTCTGCTGCCCCTTGCTTTTGACCTTCCTAGCCTCCAGATCCGTGAGAAACAAATCATTGTGGCTCAAGGTACTCAGCCATGTACTTTGTCACTGGGGTCTGATATGACAAAGACAGTATTGTTAAAGGCAAAGGTAAATGTTTGCACAACCCACCTTTTCAGCACTTGCTGGAATGAGTGTGAGCAGTTCTGGGTTCTCTTAGTTGATTTGACCCCTGCTTTCACTTTTTAGTGTAAAGCAGTGACTCTGGACTCCAGGCTCTATTCAGTACGAGTGCTGCCATCCAAAGCTGATATTCCCTGTGACCGGCGTTCCCCCACCATGCTCCAGACAATGCTACCACAGAAAACAGTACGCAGTGAAAGACATCCTAAGCATCCACAGGGAGCTGTCTATGGCACAGTAGGTAAGTGAGGTCAGCCAGACAGGAAGTGCGATATACCATGGCAATGCAGCCAACGATATCTTTGTTCCATTGGAATCTGCTCATGGGCAGGCTGACTTCTTCAGTTCCCTTTTGGTTTGTGCACATTGTGATTTGGTTTACAGAGAATGTGTCTGAAAGAAAGTGGTTCACGGGAGTCCTGACACTTTGCATTTTTTTTAAATTGAGAATTATTTTTCTTCCTTAACTCTACCAGATCCTCCCTACTCTGCAACTCCATGATTTCTTTCTGTCTCTCATTAGACAACAAACAGGCAAATGAAAAAAGCAAACAGGCTATAATAATAATAATAAGTGAAGAAAAATAGCAATGAGAAAGCACTAGTAACACACACAAAAACAAAACCCATAAACCCCACAAAATTAGAAACCATAATATATAAGCAAAAGACCAGTAAGACTAGAAATTTATTCTAAATATCATTTCTCAGTATGGAATCCCTACTGTCCTTGGCCTCCTTAGCCAGGCATTTTATGTCTCAGCTCTCCTTCCTCAGTTAGATAGTCACCATTTTCTTTTAAAAAATAAATATATTTTTGCTTTGTTTTGTTTTTATTATAGCAAGCTCTTAGTGAAAGCAATTCTAGCAGGCCAATTAAAAACAGGCGCTTAGGGGCTGAGGAAATGGCTCATCCAATAAAAAGCTTGCTGTATAAGCACCAGGAGCTGAGTTTCATTCCCAGAGCCCATATTAAAGAAAAAGCCAGGCGACTGGG
>PVIU01009793.1:0-73790 GCA_004026605.1 Ondatra zibethicus | reverse complement strand
AACTTGGTGGAAGAATTTTCTTTTCAGAGTTACAGATGTCTTTTTGGGGAGGAGAGGGTCTAGGTTTTTATATCAGTACCTCTGGACATCAACCTCTATGCAACCAGGCATGTTCCTCAGGAGACCCAGAGACAGAATGCATGGTCTTCTCCCTGCAGTGTTTTGTCTAGCACCCCTTCTGCTGGTACCCATGTCTGTCATGGACAGACACACATATCTCTGGGTTTTATGTGGCTCCAATAGGAGACTCGCTCTCAAGGGGCTTCTTCTAACCCTCGATCAGCCAGATCAAGCAGGTGATAATGAACCTGAATGGGCTTGGATGCCAGAGTCCACCTGTTGGTGAACAAAGTTAGTGAGCCTATTAAGGGTGCACAGTCCAAAAGCCATCAATAAAAATCCTAAAAGGGGGTCACAAGAGGGAAGGTAAGAGAGTGGTGACCCAGGGGGAGGTGGAGAACCAGTTTTTGAACCACCCCTCCTCTTGCTCTCTCTGCTTTCTTTCATGCTCTAATCCTTTCCTGACCTTAGCAAACCTGTCTCTAACTATCCCAGTGTGATCAGTATAGAAACAACATTTTTCTTTTAGGGCAGCGCAAAGGGATCAAAATCTAAAATTTTTAACATATGCATTAAACCCAAACATTTTACAGGGTGTGTCAAACTTTTCCCAACATCTATAAGCAGTTACAAATATCATTAGGTCAATTCCAGTAAGAGTACAATGACAGACATTGTTATTAAATACCTCCAGTCTCTGAGCAACAGTCAAACCCCTAGTCTGCCCCCTTCTTAAGTGAAGAGGGGTTAATATTTTAATCAAAATGAGTTCTGTGTCCCAAAGATTAAAACAGATGCTTAGTCTGCATCTCAGCTCCAAGCAAACAGGATTTAAACTGCAGAAAATTGTAGTCGCAGAGGGGCCTCTGGGTCTGGAAGCAGCTCAGCATCAGGGAAGGTGAGCAGGATCCTACAGAAAGTCGTTTGTTTCCCAGGTGGTGGTGGTGGCAGCAGGGCGTGCCCTTAATCCCAGCACTCAGGAGACAGAGGCAGGCCCATCTCTGAGCTCAAGGCCAGCCTGGTCTACACATCAAGTTCCAGGACAGCCAGGGTTGTTACACAGAGAGACTCCATCTTGAAAACTAAAATTAATATTTTGATTTATTTTCTGTGGTGGGTGTGGTGTGCGCCGTGTGAGCCATGGTTGGTGTGTAGAGGTCAGAGGACACTTGTAAGAGATGGTTCTCTCCCTCCATGTGGGTCCCAGGGATCAGACTCCAGTTCTCAGGCTTGACTCCTTAAACCATCTCACTGACCTCCAAAAATTAATTTAACTTACTACTTACTTTCAACTCCCCTTGTCCCTAATGCTTTACTACTTAATTTAACTTACTACTTACTTTCAACTCCCCTTGTCCCTAATGCTTTACTACTTAATTTCCAAGCATTTCCAGTCAGTGTAGGTTTAAAACGGGCCTAGACTGTGAGTCAGAGGACACTGATTCCAGGGTCAACTTTATTAATAAGTTGCTAAGTGACCTAGGAATGGAAGACAGGCCACTTAAAATTATCTGGGCATCAAGGGGTTATTTGGGGAGGCCAAAGACCATTTTGAAAATTTATGGATCTTCTTTCTAGGAAAAAAAATGTAAATATGAACATAGATTTCATAGACGCCTCTCTAATAGTTTCTGGATAGTTCTCTTTCACTTTCTCTCTCTCTCTCTCTGTGTGCGTGTGTGTGTGTGTGTGTGTGTGTGTGTGTGTGTGTGTGTGTGTGTGTGTGATGTGCATGGCCAGAGGAAGAATCAGGTATCATGCTCTATCACTGCCTAATTCCCCAAAGACAAAGCCTCTTACTGGATTTGGAGCTAGGCCGGTATTTAGGGAGCTCTGGGGATCTATCGCCACCATACATACACACAGTGCTGGGGTTACACTTTTGACTTGGGTCCTAGGGATTTGAACTCAGGTCCTCATTCTTACCATTGGAGCCATGGTCCCACACCATGTTGATACCTCCAATACATTTCTAATCTGACATTCTATACTTATGGTCATTTGATCACTCATAGAATTAGGCATTCTTTGCACAGCTGGTGCTGATACAGAGGAGGATGGATGAGGAAGTTAAGAACTACAAACTTTCTCCCTACCATTTACACCTAAATGCTGGGCCTAGGTGGAGCTGAGACTGGAGGGTTAGGAAGACACCCTGTCCTATACCATGATAGCCAATGCCAAGGTATTGCTGCCAGATGCCCTGTGAGGGACACTGGGCCACACTGTGGAAAGTCCCCTTAGTGACCAGAGATGTCTACACAATTCTATAAAACAAGAGCTCCCCTGTTATAAGTTAAAGGAAAGCGACCAGCTTTGGTTGTCTGGGACACACCCCTTCTTCCCGCCCAAAGAGCATCAGGTGCCAAGTCTTCCTTGGTTTAAAGCACAATAGAATAAGCATTTGTGGA
Organism: Ondatra zibethicus; assembly: GCA_004026605.1. NCBI lineage: Eukaryota > Metazoa > Chordata > Mammalia > Rodentia > Cricetidae > Ondatra > Ondatra zibethicus. The sequence continues at coordinate 71,319 of PVIU01009793.1, read as the reverse complement.
TGAAATATTATACTAGCTAGGATCTGGCTTTAAAATAAGGTAGGGGAAGGTGAGAGCAGAGAAAGATGGGCCAGGAGTTATCATGAGCTAGTTTCTTTCCACGGGTGTCGTTCTAAATAAAAGAGTTGGGTGTGGTGAAGCACATGCCTACAATCCTAGTAATTCTGGCACACAGGGGAAGGGGGCGGGGACTGCGAGTTGGAGGCCAGCCTGGGCTACAGTGTGAGACTCTGTCTCAAAAAGTATTTAAGGAAAAAAAAAATAAAGGGAGAGAGAGGAGAGGAGGACAGAGGAAAGGAGGGAGAGGGAAGGGGAGAAACTACGGAGAGATTTGTAGACTAATGGTTTTTTAAAGTCCTCTGAACAAAAATAAAGCAATCCTGCATACTTGGTGTGTCCTACAGGAGCCTGCAGATGGCACACTCTGTGGCTCACATGATGTGGAAGTGACACAGGTTATTTTGAGAATCATCCTATAGTCCAGAGACATGTTTTCCAGCCAAGGAAAATATGTATTTTTGTCTGAGTGAGGAATATTTTTCTCCACATGGACTGAGCTGTGGACTGAGCAGTGCTGGCTAGGAAGGCAGCATCAGGCGGGCAGCAAGAAGTCTTGTCTCCACCTTGGAAGAGCAAGGAGTTCCATTCTTCAGTGCAAAAGGACAGTTGGCCTGTCTGGCTTGGCGTGACTCAGGCTTCTCTAAGTTTGAGCTCAAGTTACATGCTTGTTATTTTCACAGAGTTCCCTTCAATCGAGAGAAAATACCTTTCCATTTCGTCGTTAACTATCACTTTGACCTTTTCTTTTCAACAACAAAGAAGCAATTTTGGAAGGAGACTGAGAGGTCTCTAATTGTCTTCCTGCCCTGGAAAAATCACCAGAGGCTGTGTGCGGAGCAACGTTGAGGTACCTATCCACACCACACAGAAGCTCAAAAGGCACAGCTTTCACGATTACTCCTGTCCCAAATTATTCTCAGTCAATTAAGGAACGATGGTGGCAGTGGAGGAACTATAGCTCAGCCCTTGGGTAGTTCATTCTCCCCATAGAGTCTTGGTGTAGACACGGGACTTGCTTCCGCCAGGGAGGACAATAGTAAATACAATGTGAACAAAATTTAGAAAAGTTTTATGTTATAGGCACTTAAACTTCTTGCTCTTCTTGGCAATGCTGTGGTATCACCACTACTATATAAATAAGCCAAGAACAATCTATTGTGACATCGCCACCGTCACGGCTGGAAGTGGGCCAACTACCAGGCAGGTGAGTGAGCCCGTCCTGGATCACGCATCCCCAGCCAAGCCACCAACTGACCACACAAATCAGAAGAACCTGGATGGGAACTGGCCAGCTAATGCACAAAATCAAGAGAAATAATACAGGTTTATTAACCACAGTGTCTTGGGTGAGTTCTTACATCAAGAACACATTCGCTCACTATGGAGCAAAGAAAGATGACTGTGGGATGGATGATAAGTTAGAGGCCTGAGCAACATGGTGCGTGTGCCCTGGGTGGCTCTTTATACGACACTCGGTGTGGACTCACTCTTGATGTCACCTATGTCGAATAATCAGATAACCTAATGGAAGTCCAGAACTGACCATTCACCTTAATAGACATCTCAAAAACAACATTTGCTACAACTCTAGGAATGATTCTGTGTGGGTTTCACAGCTTTCTGCAGCTCCTAAAATTATACAAAGAATTATATGTATGTGTTTATATGCATTTTTTCTTAATTGGAAAAAGATGTTTAAACACACAGAATAATAAAGAAATAACCTATGTACATGCTGCCTAAAATCAATGCTATTTAATCATATTTGTGCCCTACCACTTTTTAAGTACAAAGCAAATGAAATATTACGGCGGTATGAGCCCTGTGGGTCTCCCCAGAGCGCAGCACATAGGGCAGACACTTAATACATATTTGGTGAGTCAGAAAAGGAGTAAGGCACATAATGACTACCAACCATGTCTGCTGTGGCCATTTTAATGCTGCTGCCGATCTCCTGAGGGTGCCACCTGAATTTCTCCCCATCTAGATAACCCCCACTTTCATGCTCCAGAAACTGTATTTTACAATACCAACGTTGCAGCCCAGGAGGGAAGTCAAAAGGACATAGAACATAATTGATGAGACAGGTTGTAACTAGTGAATAAGGCGAACCCTATGCTCAGTCGATAATTAAATGTCGGAAGGAAGTGACATTACCGGAAGTACGGAGTATTGCTAGAAAACCTGGATCAATAACAAGCTGGACTAGCTCTCTGGGGCTTTAGAAATGAACAGGAGGTAAAGATGACAGAAGGGAGAAATTTTAAACAAGTATTTGTCATTAGACCTGACTCCTGAAGATTTCCAAGCCCAGACTATCAAAAAGATGGGCCAACCCAGGTGGTGATGGTGTATGCCTTTAATCCCAGTACTAAAGAGGCAGAGGAGGGCAGATCTCTGAGTTCTAGGCCAACATGGTCTATAGAACAGCCAGAGCAACACAGAGAAACCCTGACTCAAAAAAACAAAAAACAAACAAACCAAAAAAAAAAAAAAAGGATTAGTACCTAGTGTAATTTGATAGTCCTTTTCAACAAGAGGTGTAAGGCACATGGAAAGCCCATTTGTCAGGGAAGAAGCTTGGGACCCTCAAAGATGTGGCGCAGAACGAACAGACCATCTAGTGCACCTGCTGCCTGACAGAGATCACATTCTAGACCCCAAAGAAACAGACTGTTACCCGGAAGCCATGCTGAACTTGTAAGCAAGCTCTTGGAGTGGAAGATTCAGAAAGGGAGAATAAAGGACACAAAGAACCACATGAATGAGCTGAAAAACTGGACCAAGGATCCCAAGCTAGCACCTGAAGGAACTCAGACTTGCTGTGGCTGCTGCAACTGCGTGGACTGTCTTTAAAGCAGGGGAGGAAATAGGAGCATGGGGACAGGGAGGGGACAGCTTTGTTAGAGAGACTTACAGAACAAAGCCTGCTGGAAAAACGCAGACTCAAAGGCAATGTGGCTGTCACCATGCCCTGGCTGGCTTCTGCCTGATCTTTGACTATCATAGAGGAGGCTCCAGAGGCTAAGAGGAAGATAAACGGCTCCAAGGAACACCAGCAACAGGCACCAGCTACCAGGCACCAGCATAGTAAAGCAGACAGAGCCTGGACCCCAGAATAAGGGATGCCACAAAATGAAGAGGGAGGCTGGCTCTGATCCCAGATACCTGTCCCTGCATCCCTGAACCAACTAGGTATTTGTTCAGACAGTGAGGGAGTGGCAGTAACTCAACCCTCAACTGAGTCCCCTGACCAGGACCTTCCCTACGACAAGAATCAAGGGTCGCAAGTTCCTTTCCAGCTATGGGAAAGGCCACAGGACCTGGCAGTCGGGGTAGGAGACCTTGACACCAACGACAGCCATGACTAGAGAAGCCACCATCATCCTCCATTGCCTGTAGGGGCTGCAGGATCAGTGAGAGTTTCAACTGAGGGACTCAATTTCTCTCCATTCTGTCCCCAAACCTTACATCAACTCTGGATCTCTCATTGCCCCCCCCGCCCCGCCCCCACCAAAGCTATGTTTAAGGCATCTCTCAGCTGAGACTTGCAGGAGAAGCAAAAAATCTTCTCTTGTACCACCCTGTAGATGATGGCAGGATTGGGGGCATGGGGTGAGCTTTCCCATCGTCAGCACACACTTGGAGGTTAGAACCTAGGGATATGAGATCATACACCCCAAGTCTGTTCCAACTGTGCACCAAAAGGGGGCTCCCCTCTCCAGAGTCACAGGAAGACAAACAGCCTATTATAATGGCAGTTGTAGTGAGTGCCAGGGCAACTTTTCTGTATACATACTTATGGGGGAGATTTTTCTACAGTTACAACTTACGATTGGCTATCAGGCTACGTGCATGTATTATTCCACCAGCAAAAACCATGAATATGTCTACCAAGGTGAAGGCTGTATAAAATAAACGGGGAAAAAAAATACAGAGCATGGGTGATATATTTGCCTCTTAGTTACAATGGCATAAAAACAGTGTGTGTTGGAATAAATTGGAAGGAAACCCAAAGACATAAAATAATTACTGCGTTGCAGGGCAATGGCATTACGGGTGAATGCTTCAGACTTTATTTCTTATAATCTTTTACAGTTTAAGTGGCAATGAATCAAAAATAACAAGCTTTCATCTTCAAGCGGACCTTCTTGAAAGGACTCAGAAACAAAACGATCTTGGTTGTGTCTAGACTGTTGAGAAAATAAGATTCTAATCCATCCCCTTCTTAGACTGAGATCAGAAAATCTTCACTCTGCCACCGGCTCAGCCAAACTCCAGAGCCTTCAGAAGCCATTAAACTAGATGAGCAACTCTCCTCCCCCAGCCCTGCTCCTTGCTCTTAGAAATAGAGTTTTGTGTATTCCAGATTGGTCTCAAACTCCTTACATAGCCAAAGATGAGCCTTGGACTCCCGAGGCTCCTGCAGAACCACAGGGCCAACTCCATCCGCCGCCTGAGTTCTGAGAGTATAGTCGTGCACCAGCACACCAGGTATATTGCGGTGCTGAGAACCAAATGCAGTGCTCTGTGCATGCCAGGCAAGCATTCTGCCGGCTGAGCTGCATCCACAGCAGGGCTCCATGCATGCAGGGCAAACATTCTGTTGACTGAGCAGCATCGGCAGCCCAAAACTCTGTGGGGTCCTTTTTTTGTTTTGTTTGTGTGTGTGTGTGTGTGTGTGTGTGTGTGTGTGTGTGTGTGTGTGTGTGTGTGTGCATCGTGTGTGTACATGTAGAGGCCAGAAATGAATGTAGGGATATCTTAGTCACTCCACCTTATTTTTGGAGCTTCATGTTTCAGCTAAACTGGCCAGCCAGTGAGCCCCTAAAACCTGCCTCCCAACCCCAGGGCTGCCATAGAGGCTTTTACATGGGTGCTGGGGAGCTGAATTCAGGTCTTGCTGTCTGTCTGGTGAGCTCCTTTTCCACTGAGTCATCTCCCCAGACTCTATAAAGGTTTAAGACAGAAATCTTAAACTCTTTTTGGGTGTTCTAGAAGGCACCCTACACTTTTTCTCTCTACAAAGCAATGGACGACTGGTAATTACTACAAGTAAATGTTAATCCACATCAAAATTCTAAACACCCGAGAGAGCATGGACTCCCCTTTCACACTGCTCTCATCCTTAATTCCTAGGGAGAGGGACCCACCTGTCTCCTTGACCTGCACACTCACAGTAGAGTAGAATAGAGACAGCTGAGAGGGACCAGGTACAGAGTCCTGTGAGTAGGAGGGCAGTCACACAGCCACTAGTATTTTAGGTCAGAAAGGAAGTTTTTATTAAAAATGATCTTTCCTCTGTAGCTCATAAATGTCCATTCAAAAGTGCTCCGTGGGGAAGGACACTTACTGCCAAAACTGACAACCCAAGTTTGACTTCCAATCTCACATGATAGAAAGAAAGAACCGACTCCTGCAAGCTGCCTTTCAACCTCTACAGACGCATGCATACACAAAAATAGATAAGTTTAAGGAGAAAAATTGAAAACCAAAACCAAAAAGGCTTTGAATGAAGACAATACTGCTGTTCTCAAGGTGGGACCTCAGAAGTGAAGGCCAAGTCCATGTAGCTATACAGCTAGAAGCCCCTGGCTTGTCAAAGCCAACGTTGTTATTTTAGAAAAGAATCTGTAAATTCTGCTTGTCTTGATATAACTGTCAAAAAATATGCTTAAAAAAATTCTGCTAGGATGACCAAAAAGCTGTCGGCTATGCCAAAATAAATTCTGAAGTACAAAATTCAGAACATGATTTGCTTGTTATTATTAAAGGGCTATGATGTTTATTTTTAATACCATTGGCATGTAACCTTTAACCTCTTATTTGCTCTGTAATGTCAAGTCCAAGCAAAATGGGAAATAAAAATATCAGGGTCTAGGGATGTGGTTGGGTGATAGTGCGCTCGTCCTGCATACATGGGGTGGATCCTCAGCACTGCAAAAACAATCAACTGAAAATAAAATAAGCCAAGCAGTGATGGTATACACCTTTAATCCCAGCATTAAGGAGGCAGAGAGAAGCAGGCAGATCTCTATGAGTTCGAGGCCAGCCTGGTCTACAAAGTAAATTCCAGGACAGGGACAGCCAGAGCTACACAGTAGAACCCTGTCTAGAAAACAAAAACAAAAACAAAACAAGACAAAGGAAAGAAAATACTATTGAGAAAAATGTAATCACATAATAGTAAAATGTAAGTTGCTGCATCTTTGTTAAATACATGCACACACGTACACACACACTCAAATAATGGGTTTGGAGAGAAGGCTCAGCCGTTAAGACCATTGGTTGTTCTTAAAGAAGACCCAGTTTTGATTCCCAGCATCCACATGGCACAGATTACAACCATCTGTAACTCCAGTTCCAAAGCCTCTGATGCCCTCTGCTTGCCTCCTCAGGCACCAGGTGTGAACATGGTCATGTACCTGGTACACAGACATACATGCACGCAAAACACCCTTTAATATATATTTGACATTGTATATTTTATACATGTATACTGTATAATTATAAATAAATACATAATGTATATAAATTATTCCAATTCAAATCTGGAAAAGCATGACTGAATGATGTTCCCACATATCCCACTGTGAGGTCCAGAGTATCTTACAGTTGTCTAGAGGTTTCAAAATATTTCTGCGTGTTATAGCCAGGTGTGGCACATGCCTATAACATAATGGTTCTCAACCTGTGGGTCGCAACCCCTCTGATAAACTTCTATCTCTAAAACCATTTACATCATGATTCAAAACAGTAGCCAAATTACAGTTACGAAGTAGCAACAAAAATAATTTTATGTTTGGGGGAGGTCACCACAACATGAGGAACTATATTAAGGGGTCACAGCATTAGGAAGGCTGAGAACCACTGCAATGGCAGCAGCTGAGAGGCTGAAGCAGGAAGACTGTGAGTTGGAGGCCAGCCTAGGCTATAGAGAGAGACCCTGAGTGTGTGTATGCGTGTGTGCGTGTGTGTCTGTGCGCACACGCGTGGGGGTGTGTGTGTTGAAATCTGAACAGAGATGCTGATGAAAAGCTTTCTCATGTTCTTGCCAAGCAGTGGAACCCTAGTCTTCTCTCGCCAGCAGCCTTGAAGCACTGCTTGGTCTTTAGTCTCACGTGATTTCACGACACACCAGGAACAGAGGAATCTGTGGGTCCTAAAATGCTCACAGCTGCATGCTTGCTAGCCACAAGGATAACTCTTGAAAGACACCTCAAGCTCCTGTGCTTTGAAAGGGGCAAGGAGTAAGGGTTGTGATACAGCATTGGGATCTAGGGCATTTCACAGAAACAGAGGGGTGAAGGGTGACAAGAGAAGCTGAAAGTGCGGCCTTGCCACTCACACGCCATCTCCACTCGTGTTCTAACAGCTCCAATTAGCATCTGCACAGGGGTTTCCCCTGTTTAAGTCACCAGATTCTGCAGGTACAAAATACCAGGCAACCAACCACCTTCTCTAGCAAGGCCCCAGGAGAAGGTGTGGATATCGAACGCTGACATCATTGCTGGGCATGCAGCTGCTGTTCAGACCTTCTAGCTAGCAAGGAGGTGGAGAAAGCGTTGTGGTTCACGGACACCACATTGAGCTTGTAGCTGCTAGCGGATGACCCACAGATGAGCATGCTTGGCCTTTCCATGACATCAGTAGGGCCAGCACGAGATCTAGATTGCTACTTGTCTACAACAAGATAGCCTGGCAATATGGTCAGTGTAAGCATGGGACATGTGTTCCTTCTTTACTGTCCCGAAGCCAGATTGTGTCTTGGCCTCCAGAGTCACTGGAGTTCCTCCCAGTGGAGTCCTCAGCAGAGACAAGGGCGGGATGGCCTTCACCTTCCCACGCCTCATCTCTGCCCATCCAGTATTCAACTGGGCTTCTCTTCCAAGAGGGGAAACCCTAGGCTGGCCCACCACACTCACCCCACGGTAGAAGCATTCAGAGCCAGCTTTACTTAACCTTCCCTCTGCCATCAAACTTATCCCCTCCTCTCCAGTTGACTTGAATTGGGTAGTTTTGGCCAGGGAGGTCAAGAATCTGATAAACTAATCAATGGAAATGAGCTAGATCGACTTCCCTGAAAGCATTCCAAATGGATTCCGAGCTTATTAAATACACACCAACCTCCACCCCAAGGAACCTAACTCACCCATGGTCAGCTGTCTACCAGATCCCTAAGTTATAAGTCAGTACTGCAGCCAGAGGTGATGGTGCACATCTTTGATCCCAGCACTCAGGAGGCAGAGGCAGGCAGATCTCTGAGTTCGAGGTCAGCCTGGTCTGCAAAGTGAGCTCCAGGACAGCCAGGGTTACACAGAGAAACCCTGTCCCCCAAAAATAAATAAATAAATCGGTGCTTTTGTGTGTGGTACCCCTGCTAGTGACCCAGGAATAATAAGTAACAGAGAAAACGGAATATAGCGTAGACAATGGCCAAGGAAGATTTTACTCAGTCACCTCTGCAGATTTTGTTCACAAACCCTATGAATCACATGTACTGGGGCCATAACAGAAAACAGACTCACATACATAGGTGTTAATCTACCACACACAACCAGACCACGGAACTATCCTGCCACAGACTGCGAAGCCAGAGTCCACGAAGGAAGTGTTAGCCACACACTGCTATCTGTTAGAGTCAACAGAATACTTGTAGACTCTGACAATGTACAGAGACGGGGTCTTTTTTCTCCCACCTCTTGAAAAGGGTAACAATAACTATGGTCTGGCAAAATAGTCTGGGTTTCCCAAGATGAGCAAGTGTCCCATAGTTAATATTCATGAGGGAGAAGTCAATTATACATTGTATTCATGAATCTGAAGTGAACTTTCATCACTAATCACAACTGAGTAAGTCATCAGGCCTTATGTATAGACAGTCTAATTCGCTCCCAGACTTCCCTGGAAAGCGTTCTGTCTGTCTGTCTGCCTCTCTCTCTCGCTCTCTCTCTATCACACACACACAATTAGTTACTTTTCTTATTGTGATAAATTCCCCTGACAAAAGTGACTGGCGGAAGGGCTTGTCTAAGCTGACAGTTGGAGGGATATAGTTCAGTCAAGGTGGAAGAGGCATGGCAGCCGACACTAGAGACAGCTGTCACACTGTACAGCAGCAGGAAACAGAGAGACACCTGCTGGTGCTCAGCTCCCATTGTGGTTTTTATTCAGCCTGGGACCCCAGCCCAGGGAATGGTGCCACCATGCAAGGAATGTGTCTTCCAGACTCTAGTAACCTAAGCTAGAAACTCTCAGATGCGCCCAGAGGTCTGGTTCTGGGATGATCCTAGATCCTATCAGCTTGCCAATCAAGTGTAGACGTCACGCAAGCACACGGAAAGAGTTCACAGTACAGGTGTTCTTCCTGCGGTCTGGCCAAGGGCCTGTGCTCTATGCTAATTCTTGGTCACACCCACCAAGGGTAATGGCCCATCCCTTCCTGTCCTAAGCAGCTGAGGGATTCAACTGGGCAGGCCCAGACAGATGCAGAACACAGAAGTTCCATTCAGCTTAAGACTCCTTACATAAACACTGAGCATTCTCACTGGGAGCCTAACTATCTGAGATGTGGGTCAATGTTCTCAGGCAACTTTCACACAACTCATAAGCCCACTCAAACTTTCAAGTCATGGGAAGAAAATTCCTTTAATTTTGTCCAAATGACTCTCCACACCGAGTTCTGTCCATGGCACATCTATTTCAGGATGGCCAGTGGTTTCAACTTTTCTGGGCAGTGAATTGTGGCCCAGGCATCCATATCTGATACACAGATAGCCTCCAACTGGCCCACAACATGCCCATCTGTGCTGATGGCAGGGAGCCCACGAGGGGGTAACTATGCCCTGTCTACATAGGTATGAAACGGACTCTAAGACACACCTCCTTCACATCGGATGGACCAACTGGCTACTCCAACTACAAGGACGTTTTCCCACCTCTCTGGAAAAGGCAATGCAGACTAATTGTGGGTCTACCCCGCAAAAGGGGGGGGCTTAACAAGGGAAAGCTCATTTTCTCAAGGTACCACTTAGTTAAATTCAGTAAGATTCTTTTAAGTCCTTGACATAAATGCATCGATTTTTATCTTTTTTTTTTAAGAAATATTGAACCGTGGGAAGTAATTATAGCAATTCTTAGGCACCAGGATTATCACACTGCTCAAGTTCAAGTGGTCAGCAGCCAGCGAAACTCCACCCAACCGCAGCTCAGGGTACTCTGTAAGAGTGGGCTGACTTCTAAAACCTCAAAACTGAAGGAGGCAGCCTATTTATAAATGAAGTAGTCTCTCTAGGGGGCAAAGGTGACATAATTTTGAACTATGTAAAAAGTAAAAGTTTGGGGCCAGGATGCCTTTTAAAGGTTTCGTTTGTTTTCAGTCATCCTTTTGAATAAACAGAGCAGGAGCAGGGGCTGCACATGAACTGAGTGTGGGCTCTGCCGGGCCTGCGCTGCCAGTTATTGGCGCTGGGGATCTGGGATACAGATTTCTCAAGCGAGCACTATGCTAGGCATCTTTTTCGGTAAGCTTCACCCTCACCGTCAGTAAACAACTACAAAGCCAGGAGGACAAGTTCTTCCACCGAGAAGCAAGTGTGGAAACTTTAAAGCCTTTTAGAACTTTTTAAGTTAAATAAAAGTTTGTGTTTTTTTTTTTAATTTTCTTTTGGTCCGGGTGGACTGGCAATCTCTCCAAAATACAATCTATGCTTTTGTCCTTCTGAAGTAAAACTACACCACAGCAAAGCCCAGGGGATGTGGCTAAAGTTATTGGGACTGAGAGAGGAGAGAGGCTGGGCCGGGGACTCCTCCGTGCAGCAACAAAATCTCAAATGAGTTAGAGGGAGAGGCAGTCCATGCCATACACTTCCCAAACGCCAAGCGGGAAAGAACAAAACCAGGGCGCTCTCTTGGGGACTTGTGGCGTGTAAGGCAGAGTGGCGGTCCTCTCGAGCTGGGGACCGGGTGGGGCCCTCGGCAGGAGGTGTTTACTCCATACAGGGACCTTACGGGCCTGGGCTCCAGGCCAGTGTGGCTGCAGCTGCACACCATCGTCACAGGGTCCCCAGCAAGGTGCTCCGCGGTACCTGGCGCCCCCGCCTGCCTTTGTGCAGCGCGCGGCCCATAACCAGTGCAGGCGGGGCTGCCCGGGTCCTCCCCGATGCCAGGGGGACAGCTGAGGGATCAGCTTGCCAGGGAGCTCATGCTGGTGCCCGCCCAAAGGAGGGGACCCGAGGGACACGGGCATGCCCCCCACCTTCCCTTAATGAGAGAAAGGTCCCCGGTCCCATGGCTGTGTCGGTGAAAACAGACGTGCTCACACCCCGGCTTCCGACAGCTGGCAGCCACAGCAACACTACCACCAAAACTTTCCCGGCGCAGAAAGCCACTTCAGAGAGTTTTCCTTGCCCGCCTGGTCCCTCTTCCCTGCCAAGACCCGGTTTACAGCAAACAGCAGGAAATTGGCGCTCCAGAAGTGCATACTCTCGCGTCCATCTTCTCCACCCCCTGGCCTGGGCAGCGTGCCCAAGGTAGGTGCCCCGCTCCGGGGCTTCCTGCCCTATCCCAGGGTCAGGCGTCCTGGGACGCGGCGCAGCCAACTTACCATGGTGACTCCCGCCGCGGTCGCGCCTCCTCTGGGTCCGGCTGCCTGGGCACTGGAGCTGGAACGCGGTCTCCTGGGCGAACTTCAAAAGTTGGTTCCCTTCGCCAAAAAAACAAGCTCCAGACACCCAAGCACTCACAGGAGCCAATTGAAACCCAGATGGGACTCCATCCAGGCGGGATCCGAGACGCTAGGTGAGGCAAGACTTAGCCGACGTGGTGCACCCTCGAACCTGACGATGCTCAACTGTCTAGAGTTGCACCGGATGCGCTCTGCGGGACTGCTTGTCCAGCTGCCCTGCCTGGACCCTCTCTCTCCTAACACTTAATCCGAACTCTTCTCGGGCTCAGCCTGGGCTCGGGCCGGGCAATCTGTCCATAAATGGAGAATTCAGCCCAGGCCTGACCAATCAGAGTTTGTTTTCTCAGCGTCACTCCCCAGGAAAGCCGAGGTAACCAACAAGCGTGGAACTACAAGTTTCCAAAGGACTGTGGATCCTGTAGTCCGGCGACCTCACTAGCCTGCCGAACACGCTACTGCTGTCCCAGCCGTCCCCAGGGAAACACCCCCAAACCGAGGGGATGAAAACACTCGGGGAGACTAGCAAACTGCTCACGTGTGTCTTCCCTTTAAGGGATACTTAGCATCGATTTAGCTCCCAAGTCGCATGATTTTCCTAGAAGTTTTTTTTTTTGTTTTCTTTTTTTAGGAAATATTTTATCTGCATAAAATATCAGAATCGTGGCCGCAGCCCAAAGGGAATACTATTTTTTCCCCTTTCTGAATTGTAAGAAAAGTCGAAAATATTTCCTCCACCCGTCCTTTATACCTGAATTTATACCTGAATTAATTTCCTTGGGAAACAAGAATAGAGAGAGCTCTGTCTTCTGCGGTGTCCGATTTCAGGAAACCAGGTAGCCTAGGAGAGAAGGGAACGCAGATTCCTAAACAGGATTAGGGAGTCTGGTGCCCTGTACATGGAGCTGAGGAAGGAAACTCGCAGGGCCACCTCGGGACTGTCCCAGGAAGAAGAGCCTGAAAATTCCAGGGAAAATCGTGAGATTTAGTCGTCTCCCTTCCCGTGAATCTAGGACTCTAGAGCTGCGATAGTAAAAAATCATCTTGGTTAGGAAGGGGTTTGCTGTTTGTTGTTTGTTTGTTTGTTTGTTTAAAGTGGCCCATACTCAAGAGGACTATGACCAAGCCAGGAAAGGGAGGAAGTTCTGTTACACCCGGCAAGAGAGAAGGACCTGGGAAAACTAATTACGTGAAAGGTCAGGGCCAAAGTTCACAAAACACAGTTCCCTGTGTGTGACAGTGGTAGGTAGGGCTACCAAGGGAGAGTAGCAGATCTCGGTGTGGGGAGCTTTGTCTTGGGACGGGTGGTCCGAGGATACCCCGGAGGTCCTGATGATGGCAGTAAAACTGTGACTATACCCCAAACTACTGGGCTGTACAAGTTTTTGAAACAAGAATCTTATGGTATGTGAATTACTTCAGTTCTTAAAATGAAATAAAGAGTGCGCACATGCCTCTAAACATGTGTGGAGTTCTGAGGACAACCTGTATGGAATTCCTAAGACAAGTTGTGGGAGTTTATTCTCTCCTTCTACCACGTGGGTCCCAGGGATCAAGCTCAGATGGTCAGGCTTGGCAGCAAGCGCCTTTATCCACTGAGCCATCTCCCGCCAATTTGAAAGGTAGGCATGTTGTTTGAATTTTTGTAACTATTCTCACCGTTAGGGCAACAAATAACTGAATTCCTTCCACAGGAGATAAGCCAGACACTAGAGGTACAGCTACTCCAGACCTTGCTGGCTTTATGGTTTGGCATAATAACAAGCAACCATTGGGATGGCTCACCTGGGCCTGGAAGACCTATCTGCTTTGCCAGTGTGAGGAGCTTAGTTAGATCCCTAAAGACAATATGAAAAAAGGCCAGGTGTCCTGAGATGTTGGGGGAAAAGAAACAGGCAGAAAAGTCTTCAGCTCCCTGCCAGCTACCTAGCCTACTCAATGAGTTCCGGTCCAGTGAGAAATTCTATCTCAAAAAAAGTGGGGGCCAAAAAGGATGACTCAGATCACTGACTGCTCTTTCAGAGGACCAGAATTTAATTTCCAGGACCTATTTGGTGGCTCAGACTGTTTGTAACTCCAGTCCCAGGGCACGTAACAACCTCTTCTGAACTCTTGGGGCACTGTGTACATATGATACACACATATATATATATACAGGCAAAGCAATCCTACACATCAAATAATAAAGTAATTTAAATCTTAAAAAAAAAGTAAATGGCTCTGGTGTCTACATGTGTGTCCACATGCCTACCCACACACTTACACACACAAAACAACAGCAGGGTATAGTGGTGCACCCCTGTAGCCCCAGATATCCTGGAAACTAAGGCAGGAGAATTGCTTCAGCCCAGGGTGTCCAGGCCAGCCTGGGTAAGAGCAAGGCCCATGAAGACAAAAGCAAACAAAATATAATTAGAAGTGAAAATGAAAAGAAGAAGCGACAGGTTTGCACAAGGAATGGCCCCACATTCAGGATGAAATACACAGGAAACAGCTCAGAACCTGCCACCTTGACACACCAAGTGTGACCTCTGTATGTCCAGACCTGACTCATATGTCACAGGGGTGTACCACCTTCCAAGTTCTATAAGGCATTTTAAGAACTCAGGAACAGAGACTGGCAAAGGGGAAAGCTGAACTTACAAACAACATAAGGAACACCAGGTTTTAGGTCCAAAATAATTACACATGTCTAAGCTACCATCCCATCCATGGGCCAGCCTTGTTAGGAACCAGTACAATGAAATATGAGATACTGAAAGTCTCTCTCTCTCTCTCTCTCTCTCTCTCTCTCTCTCTCTCTCTCTCTCAACAAGATCTCTATACATAGTCCAGGATGATCTTGAACCCCAAAATTTTACTGGGGCATAACTCATCAGTAGTCTTAATTTGGGATATATTAAAAACTGCCTTGAGACTAATTGTCAATTTATTATTATTTGAGAGGGTTTTCCCCCCACTAGTAGAGGGTTTTTTTTAAGAATTTTTAAAATTTTTTAGGAGTTAGGGATATAGCTCAGTGGGTGGAGAACCTGCCTAGCATGCACTGAGCCCTGCACATCATAAGTGGTCCATGCCTGTTATCCCAGCATTTGGGATGTGGAGGCAGAAGGATCAGGAGTTAAAGGTTATCCTTAGCTACACAGTGAGTTCGAAGCCAGCCTGGGCTATGTGAAACTCTTGTCTTTAAAATGAAAGACAAAGAGAACTTTCTTTACACTAAATATCCCAATTAGTCAGGACTTGGGTGAGAATGTACCCCAAGATCATTTTTTCATGTTTTTATAATATAATTTCCTAGATTTTGTTTTGTTTTCTCGAGACAAGATCTCATGAAACCCAGGCTGGCCCCAAACTTGTCTATATAACCAGGATGATCTTGAACTTCTGACCCTCTTGCCTCTACCTTCCAAGAGCTGGGTCACAGGTATGCACCCACATACCCAGCTTATGTGGTGCTAGGGATGGAACTCAGAGTCTGGGCATTCCGGCAAGCACTCTATCAACCAAGCTATCCCTCCAGCCTATAATATATGTAATTACTTTATGTTTGAGCAATAAGCCGGATAACTAGATTTACTGGCATATGAATTTGAATTTGAAACTGACTGTAAGATCTTAATTTTTCTGAGCTTCCATTCTCTCATTTATAAAATATTCTGACATGAGTGTGAAATTAAACAGACGTGAAAATGGTCCACAGAGGCGATTCCCTTACTGGTCTACCATCCCCCATGTTGCAGTCAGGCATTCAGATGTTCCGAGTGAGATCAGGCAGTCCAGCCTCTAAATGGCATGGTGGAGTGGTAGGTACTGTTGCCTGAGCCTTTGTGAAAGTCCCGGGAGTGCTCTGATGGTCCAACACCATCAAGGTTCCTCTCTGTCTCCTTCGTCATGGTGGTCTGGGCCTTTGTCTCTGTTTGACTGTAGAATCAACCATGTATTATCATGTGATCCAGTGGCTAATTTCACCAAGAATCCCCTTGGGGCCTCTTCACTTAGGGAGCGGCAGTGTCAATTTGGGCTACTGTGGTCATAAGCTTTGATTCACCTGGGGGAGCCCCAGTTTGTGCTTTTTTCTCACTTTTGATTTCTTTGTGGTGGGGGCGAGGGTCTACTATGTCCCGGAACAGGCTTTGACCTTCTCATCCAGACAATGGACCTGCTTCAGCCTCCCAAGTGATGGAACTTAGTTTTAGTTTGAATGAGAGAGTCCATAGATACTCTAGATTTTTCACCAAATTATTTTTTCTAGTTATTTTTATTTGTTTTAATACAATGAATTTCTTTTAAAACTACATTTGTGAGTGCGAGTGCACAAGAGAGTGCATGTGTGTTCATGTGTGTGTGTGTGTGTGCGCGCACAAGCACACTTGCATGTGTGTATCAAAGGACAACTTTAGAAACCAGTCCTTCCACCATGTGGGTCTCAGGAATGGAATCCAGGCTGTCCAGCCTGGCAACAAAGGCCTTTATCCATTGGGCCATCACACCTGTCTGGCCCCAGATTATGTTTTTCAAAATCCTTATCTTTGGGTCTGGAGAGATGGTGCAGCAGTTAAGAATGCTTTCTGTTTTTCCAGATGACCAAAGATCATTTCCCAGCACCAAAGTCAGATAGCTAACAGATACCTGTAACTCTGTCTCCAGGGGATCCAATGCCCTCTTCTGGCCTCTGTGAGCACTGCTCACAAATGGCAGACAACACAGACACATACATTAAAAAATTATAATAAATCTTAAAGATTTTTAAAAACCCCTGCCTTTTGTTCTAATGTGTTTTCTGTTGCTGTGACAGAGCACCATGGCTACAGCAACTTGGGGAGAAAGAGGTTTATTTCGGCTTCCAGTTGAAGTCTGTCAAGAAAGGGAGGCTTGGCAGGAACTCAAGTTCAGAAACCTGGAAAGACCATGGAGGAACACTGCTTCCTGGCTTGCTCCCCACGGCTTGCTCAGCCTGCTTTCTCATACAACCCAGGACCACCTGCCAAAGGGTGGCACTGCCCACAGTGGGTTGGGCCCTCCCACATCAGTTATTAATCAAGAGGACCCCCACAGACTTGCTTACAAGCCAGTCTTATAGAAACATTTTCTCCAGTGAGGGTCCCTCTCCTCAGATGACCTTAGCTTGGTCACAGTTGACAAAAAACTCATCAACGATTCCTCCGCAGTCCTGTCCAGACACCGAAGAAGCAGGATGTGACCTGCCCCATTGAAAAAGGCCAGAAGATGACGTCAGCTCTCCTGGGTGGGACTGGAGTTAAAGGCTGTGAACTACCTTGGGGGATCTTTGAATTGAAGAATGGATGTTCTGGACCAGCAGCCAGTATGTGTAACCACTGAATAAACTCTCAAGTCCCCCCCCCCACACATACACAAAAAAAACTCACCAACAACACAACTTAGGTTTTTTTGTTTTTTTGTTTTTCTTCAAGACAGGGTTTCTTTGTGTAACAGCCCTGGCTGTCCTAGAACTCACTCTACAGACCAGGCTGGTCTTGAACTCATAGAAATCCACCTGCCTCTGCCTCCTGAGTGCCGATGTTACTTTAACATACCTTTGAGTGCTATGTTAAAGGCACATACCACCACTGTGGTACCAGCAACAACATATTTTTTTAAATAAATAGTTTTCAAAAAAATAAAAGAATAGTTTTCCAGACATGTATCTATTTTTCAGAAACTTTAGAAATATGCTGTCAGACTTTCGTTGTTTGGTGCTGCAGAACACACCCAGGGTCTTGGTCAGGATACTGACAGGCCACACTCCCAACCCAGAGAATTTAATTTTCACTCAAAGCCTTGGTAGCATGGTAGCCTCTTTCCTGACTGTAAAGCTCACTCCAATCACATGGTGATAGTGTTCAGATCCTGAGATCCACCTGACTCTGCAGCTCGGCTCTTACCCGGCAGGCAGAGCTTCACCAGCAGTGTCCATCAGGGGAAGGCTTCCAGAATGCAGGCCTGGAGTGGGCAGAGGCACAGGTAGAAAACCCCCGACCCTCTCCAAACCTAAGCTTCATGGGGAAATCACTGCTTCTTATGGAACAGGAGGATTCCAGGGCTGGGGATTGATGTAGTGCTTACCTAGTTCAGTCCCCAGCACCATATACACTGGGTGTGGTGGTATACTCCTGCAATCCCAGAGTGTAAACTGGGAAGTGGAGACAGGAAGATTACAAATTCAAGCTCATCTTCAGCTACACAGCAAGTTCAAGGTCCACCTGAGCCACAAGAGACCTTTTCTTGAAATATAAGGCTCATACACATGGACTTAGGGTGCAGCTGAACAGAGAAATGTATGCTTGGAAAGGATGAGGACTGGATCACCAGCACCACAGAAAACTAAAGGAACTAAGAATTATAACTGCATAAAAAGTTTAACTCAGTTTTACACATTGTTTCTCCCCTAAATATTTGGATGATGATTTGAAAGCGTGAATGTCGACTAGAATTTCAGCAGGACAATGTAATATGTAGCAACTATTGAAAGAAGTGTATGGAACTTTATACGTATGTTGAAAGTAATGTGCATTTGTGCACATCTGAGTGTGCCTGCACACTGATGAGTGTGGGTCTTCATGTGCCACAGGACGTGTGTGGAAGTCTGAGAACAGCTGAGGAAGTCAGCTCTCTCCTTCCACCATATGGTGCTCATGGGTCGAACTCAGGCCATCAGATCTGACCACAAGGTCCTTTAGCCACGAAGCCATTTTGCCATCCTAATTATACTGTTTTCTGATTTAAACCAATATATTTTTTCTTTCAGTTGTTGTTTTTGTTTTTGAAGACAGGGTTTCTCTGTGTAATAGCCCTGGCTGTCCTGGAACTCACTTTGTAGACCAGGAAGGCCTCAAACTCACTGCTGCCGCCTCTCCAGTGCTGGGATTAAAAGTATATACCACCACACGCAGTTCTTTTCTTCCTGTTTTAATTTGATCTATATATATAGATTTTTGTTTGTTTGGATTTTGAGACAGGTTTTCTCTATGTAGCTTTGGAGCCTGTCCTGGAACTTGCTCTGTAGACCAGGCTGGCCTTGAACTCACAGAGATCTGCTTGCTGCTGCCTCCTGAGTGCTGGGATTAAAGGTGTGCACCGCCACCACCCGGCCAGCTCTGTATTTCTTACCCTCCTGCTGTTAGTGCTGGGGTTACAGGTATGTGCCGCCATCCTCCATTAGTGGGGTCCTAGGGGTCAAATCCAGGGCTTCAAGGATGTCAAGTAAACACCCTACCACTAAGCCACATCCCCATCCCTGGGACTATTTTAAGAACAAAAACAACAGAGTAATTGAATGAACATTGTCTATTTTACAGTACCAAAAACTTTATTTTTCTTTAAGGGAAACTACTGAAAGGAGCCCAAGCTTCACCACCTTCTCAGAAGCTCAGAATGTCAGGGACTCTCTGCTCAAGACTTCAAGGTCAGCGCTGTCCATACTGCTTTTTTGCATGCTGTGCAGGACTGAGATCCTTGGCGACCTTGGGGACATGACTTTCCTACTTTGCTTTCTGGCCCCAAATGGCCATCATCATGCAGTTCTCTTTTTATTTATTTAAGTGGTAGCTTCCCCTTAATTAATTACACACACACACACACACACACACACACAAGTGCACACATGTGTGCAAAAAAAAATCACAGAGGAATGTGCTTGTTTTCTGCCTTTTGGAGCCTTGTAGCCTCTCTCTGTGTAAATGGATGCTCTTTCCATCGATTTAAATGTCCCTCACTTAGCTCAGAAATGTCCCTTCTTCATTAATTTCAGCTTGCAAAATGGCAGGATCCTGTCTTTCATGATCCTGACTCAGGCCCCAGAATGACAGGTCAGCACGGTTGCCCAAAGCTCATTGGAAACTTCTTTCTTGGCCTCTGGATTAAAGTTCCAGAGAGGAAGGGGGAGGGGAGATTGATTTCCAGAGCCCAACTCACCATCTCAGCCTGTTAAATCACACCACCCAGGCCAGAGGTCATGTCAGGCCCCAGAAGGCTGTGTTCAGACCAGGTGTCTGTCCAGTTGTATTCTCTGCAGATGTAAGAAGATGGTCCCCTGCAGCCTAGCATCCTGTTAAGAGAGGTGGGGAGCCACCCATGAGCCTCGCTACTTGAGAGACTGAGGCCAAGGATCTTGAGTTTGAGGTCAGTCTGTGTAATTAGCAAGTCCCTGCCTTAACACACCCTGTAGGGCTGGAAAGATGTCCCAGTCAGTGAGGAGCTGCCAGGTAAGCATGAGCACCAATGTGAGCACCATCCCAGAACCCACATTTAAAAACAAACAAAAGCCGGGTGTGGTGGCATGCATTTGTAACCCCAGCACTGAGAAGGCCAAGGCAGGTGGACCCCTGAGGCTCGCTGAGCAGCTAGGCTAGCCTATGTGGTTAGCTCTAGGAGAGACCCCTGACTCAAAAAAAAAAAAAAGAAAAGAAAAAAGAAAGAAAGAAAGATAGAAGCCTCTTGAGAAAGACACCTCAGGTCATCTTCTGACCTCCATTCTGAACATACATTTGTACCCCTCACATGAACACAAGCACACACACAAGCATGCACCACATATAGACACCACACACATACACACACACACACACACAAAGCAAGTGTATGAACTCATTGGTAAAATGCCTACCTACCACATGTGAGACTCTGGATTCAAATCCCAGTACATCAAAAACTAAATGAAAACAGGACCCGAGAGTTGGATTTGCCAGTAAAGATGACGACCTGAGTTCGATCCCTGGAACCCACAGAGTGGGAGGAAAGAACAGACTCTCACAAGTTGTTTTCTGACTTCTATACAAACACATATACATAAAAAAATGTGAAAATTCTTAAATAAAGAGATAATCCATGAGGTCATGGTGTCTGAGAAGGGATCAGGTAAGAGCTTGCTGTCGACTGCATCTGTCATGGCCTTAGTTTATATGCTGTCTTGGCAAAGCTTCAGAGTTAGTTCTATTCATCTTTAGTGGAAAAAAACTATGACCTCATCATCTCATGTTCATTGTCATACCCCTGTAAATGTCATCACTGTAACTTCATTCCCATGTACTTACACATACCTGTGTTTTATGTATATACACCTATAGTATTTGTATATATTAGACTAGATGGATTTTTGCTCAATGTGTTCTTTGGATGACATATTTCACAGTATATTATACTCAGAGGAATTTACTTTATTCACACCTGAGTGTATGAGTGTGCATGCAGAGGACAGAGGTGTCATCTGCAGAAACACCACTCACTTTCTTTGAGACAGGGTCTTCTCACTGGTCTGCAGCTCACCAACTAGCCTAGCCTGTGGCCGACAACCTCCTGAGCTTCTCCTGTTTCTACCTCTCCAGCACTGGGCTTACAAGGGCATGCCACCACACTCTACATCTTTACACTGGTTCTGAGCCATCTCTGCAGCCTGGGATTCATTTTGATTAGAACATTCTTTTAAAAGATTTATTTATAGCCAGGTGGTGGTGGCACACACTTTTAATCCAAGCACTTAGGAGGAAGGCAGGCATATCTCTGTGAGTTCGAGACCAGCCTAGTCTACAGAGCAAGTGCCAGGACGGGCTCCAAGAGAAACCCTCAAAAAGCAAAAAAAAAAAAATAAAAAAATAAAAAAATAAAAAAAAATTTTATTTAATGTATATGAGTGCTCTATCAACTTTATGTCAGAAGAGGGCATCCTGCTATAGATGGTTGTGAGCCACCATGTGGTTGCTGGGAATTGAACTCAGGACCTTTGCAAAAACAGCCAGTGCTCTTAACTGCTGAGCTCTTACTTCAGCCCTGATTAAAACATTTCTTATTGCTGGTGCTCAGCATATTGATAACATGGCTTCCAGACCATTGCTTTCCCTTTGACTTTGCGTGTGTGTGTGTGCGTGCACATGCACTGGGGATTAAACCCAGGGTTTCATGCATAAGCTATACATCCTAGCTCCCAAACCATTACTGGCCCATTCACCCCATTGGTGTAAGTACTAGAGAAGAATTTAAAAAGTTCCTGCTCTGACAGGTCTCGCTTCTGCCTGTGTATATAAAGAACATCTGCAGCAACATAGGAGCTCGCTACTCTTATTCATGTTCCTAAAAACACAGCCAGTATCAGCTTATGAAATCCAAAGGAGGTAGCTCTGTTCAAAACCAAGTAAGTCCCAACAAGTGCTTTGTCTCTTGCACACTGTTGAACTGTAATTCTGGCACTTGGCAGTTGTTTTTAAGACATGTAACTGAGTTGGTCAGTGCTTACTTAGCTTGCATGAAGCTCTGACTTCAATTCTCAGCACTATATAAACCAGGCATGGTGGCGTGTGCCAGCAATACTAGCACTTGTGAGGTAGAGACAGGAGGATCAGAAGTTCAAAGTTATCCTTGGCTACATAGTGGGTTTCAGAGCAGTCTGAGATACTTCAGACTCAGTCTTTTTTTCTTTTCTGTTTTTCAAGACAGGATTTCTCTGTAGCTTTGGAGCCTGTCCTGGAACTAGCTCTTGTAGACCAGGCTGACCTCGAACTCACAGAGATTCACCTGCCTCTGCCTCCCGATGGCTGGGATTAAAGACATGCACCACCACTGCGCGGCCAGACTCAACCTTAAAATAAAATAAAATGAAATGTGTAAGTAAAACAAAATATATAAAATAATCTGACCTCATTTACAGAAATCTAATGTGTAGCTTTAAGATATGGGTACAGCTGGGGCATGAGTGGCGCATGCATTTTATTCCAGCACTTGAGAGACAGAGGCAGGTAGACCTCTGTGAGTTGAAGGCCAGCCTTGTCTACAGAGTGACTTTCAGGACAGCCAGGTTTATATAGAAAGACCCTGTCTCAAAAAAAAAAAAAAAGCAACTACTGCTTGTACTGGCTTTTTGGGGACCTCTTCTCTTTGGGTGGATACTTTGCTCAACCTAGATATAGTGAGGAGGGCCTTGGACCTTCCTCAAAGCAATATGCCTGACCCTCTCTGAAGAGTGGATAGGGTAGGTGTGGGGAGGGTAGGTGAAGGGAATGGGAGGAGGGGGGAGTAGGAACTGGGATTATGTAAAATGAAAAAATTATTTTCTTTTTTTTAAAAAAAATTTATTAAATTTAAAAACCAAACAAACAAAACATGCAGATCAATGTATTTAAGTCATTCACACCTATAAGTAAGGTCTACATACATATACATGCATGTATATATAGATAGAGATTTTTTTTTCCTGAGACAGGTTTCTCTGTGTAGTCCTGTCTGTCATGGAACTTGTAGACCAGGCTGATCTTGAACTCAGAGATCTGCCTGCCTCTGCCTTGAAAGTGCCAGGATTAAAGGGGTGCACCACCACCTCCCCTCCCCCCGGCATGTTTTTCTTATCTATGAAACAGAGGACTGCCTCTCTAGGGTTTGGATGTAGCTTAGTAAAGCACCTGCCTGGTGTTCATGGGGCCCTGGGTTCGAAAATGAGGACCACAGTGTGGCCCTAATCCAAGCAGTAGCCAGAGTAATGACTGGTACCATGCCAGGCCCTCAGCGGTAGCTGCCCTCACAGATGATGAGCATCCACCACCCTCTGGACACCTAAGGGTGTCCTTTGTCTCAATTATTTTACATTTCTGGGAGCACACTTCCCTTTTGCTGGGGTTTGCACTCATAACCCCCCCAAATCACCCCACCCACAATCCACTAGCCCTGCTAAAGCAGCAAGTGTCACTCAGAGTAACGTTGTGGGCTGATAAAGGTGGTGGCACAGGTGGACCTTGGCTAGGCAGACAGATAAAGGAGTGCCCCTTCATTGCCTGACTGATTGTCCTGAGGAAGGTGGCAAAGGAGCCTTCTTCGTGATGTCCTTCTGTATAAAAAGCAAACAGGCCAAGGTTGCCACCAACAGGAGATGGCCTCTTTTATCATGTTCAAAGGAATCCCCAAATAAAGTCAAACAAAGTGATTGATCAGCCTTCCTCACAAGGGGAATGCTTGGCGAAAGGGTGACCAGGTGAGCTACAAGTTCCCAGCAGGGTCACCCCAAAAGCAGCTGGTTGGTTTGCATGTGAAAGGCCTGCCATGGGCTCAACTGTTGGAACGCTGGGTGCCCAGCTGGTGGCACTGTGTAAGGTTGAGAAATGCTGAGGAGGTGGAGCCTCCCTGGAGGAAGAGGGTCATTGGGGGAGAGTTTTGAGTCCCTTTCCTATGCCCACTTCCTGAGTGGATGGGCAATGTGACCAGCTGCCCTCTGCTCCTGCTGCCCATGACTTCCCAGCCATCACAGACTGTATCCTTTCTTACACGGTGAGCCAAAATAAACACTGCCTGCCTTACGTTATTTTTGTCACCGCAAGGGAGAGGGTCACTAGGACAACAGCTATGGCAATTCTGAGCTTCTAAAGTAAGTTTTGCTCCAAATTGTGTAGAATGGATATATATGTGCACTTTTATATTACGAACTGTGGCAGATTAAAAGAGACATTATAATACATTATAGTACTGAAAACTAAAATAGATCCTTTCTAGTGATTTTACTGTCCCGGCTGCTGAGACTTCTCAGCTTTAGTCCTCTCCTGTTTGAGTCTAGTTTCATCTTCTTTGGTCACTGTGATGCTCGGGCTAGCCTTGATCTCCAGGATTCCAGGGCTCTCCTGCCTCAGCGTTCTGTGAGGCTGGGACTACAGGTGTGTGTCATTAGGCCTGGCACTTCTTTGATTTAAAAACTGGGAGGTATGAGCCTAGAGTCAGGAAACGAGGGTCAGGACAAGTCTATAAAGAAATTGACTTAGGGGCTGGAGAGATACTTAGTAGTTAAGAGCACTTGCTGCTCTTCAGAGGATCTGAGTTCAGTTCCCAGCACCCACATCAGGCAGCTCACAACTGCCTGTAACTCCAATTCCCGGGCATCCAATTCCCAATTCTGGCCTACTTGGCAACCAGATACATATATGGTGCAGACATACATGCAGGCAAATCACTTATGCACATCAAGTAAAATTTTCTTTTTTTTTAAACTTTTAATGATGTAAACAAAAATATACCTAAAAGTGAAGCTTCTGGAAAAACCATTTGTTCTTCCCTGTCTTGTATTGTTTCTCAAATTTGACCTTGGCTTCCTGCCTTGCCTTGCATTTCAGGGCTGGGTCCCTAAAGACATCCTTGTTGACAACAGTTTTGTCCAGGGGGATGTCCACAGAGTACCTAGTGGGCATCAAGTGGTTGTAGCTATAAACTTTCACAAAGGACTTGATCTTGGATCTCTTGGCGACTTTCTTCTTGCCCATGGCAGCTGTCACTTTTCGAGGATAGCGGTCAATTCCAGCCACCAGGGCATGGCTGTAAGGGCGGTCTGAGGTGCCATCATCAATGTTCTTCACGATGACGGCTTTGCGTCTGGAGTAGCGTCCAGCCAGGACCAGCACCACTTTCCCGGGTTTCATGAACTTGCCCATTTCGACAGCGAGCAGCCGGTTCCCAGCAGAAAGGAAATGAGGCCACTTCCGCTAATCTTTTACCCTGCGGAGCCTATTTTCTTTTTTTTTTTCTTTCTTTTTTTAAAAAAATATTTATTTATTTATTATGTATACAATATTCTGTCTGTGTATATGCCTGCAGGCCAGAAGAGGGCACCAGACCTCATTACAGATGGTTGGGAGCCACTATGTGGTTGCTGGGAATTGATCTCAGGACCTTTGGAAGAGCAGTCAGTGCTCTTAACCACTGAGCCATCTCTCCAGCCCCCCTATTTTATTTTTTCAAGACAGGGTTTCTCTGGGTGACAGCCCTGGCTATCCTGGAACTTGCACTGTAGGTCAGGCTGGCCTCACAGAGTTCAACCTGCCTCTGCCTCCTGAGAGCTGAGATTAAAGGCATGTGACACCACTGTCTGGCTTCAAGTAAAAATTTAAAAAAGCGTAACTTGGGGCTGGAGAGATGACTCAGTGGTTAAGAGTACTTGTTGCTCTTGTCAAGGATCCAAGTTTGGTTCCCAGTCCTTAGATCAGGTGACTCACGACTATCTCTAACACCAGCCCCAGGGAACCCAACTCCCTCTTCTGGATTCTGAGGGTACCTGCACTCATACATGGACATACATGTCCATGATTAAAAATAAAATACATCTTAAAAACAAACAGAAGTCTCATGTCCTTAAAAGATAATGTGGTACTGATGAGGTGTCTCAGCAGGTGTGAGGACTTGCCTTGCAGGCCTGGCCACCTGAGTTAGATCCCTGGAAGGATCGAGAGAGAGATGGAGACAGGAAGGAGAGAACTGACTCCTGAATATTGCCCTCTGACCTCATGATGATTGCTTGGCTATCAACATAACACACATTGGAAAAAGGAACCTCTACTGAGGTACTGCCCCCTAGATTGGACATTCTAGGGGGGATTTTCATAATTGCTGGTTGATGTAGGAAGATCCAGCCCATTGTAGGTGGTACCATCCCTGGGCAGGTGGGTCTGGGCTATGTAAGAAAGCTGGCGGTGGAGAGTCTGAGCGAAAGCGGCCTGCACAGCATGCCTCCGCGACTTCTGCTTCAGTTCCTGCTCTGGCTTCTCTTGAAGGTGGACTGTGAACTAGAACGCTCTCCTCCCCAAGCTGCTTTTGGTCATGGTGTTTGTCACAGCAATAGAAGATCAAACTAGAGGCCAGGTGGTGGTGGTGCACGCCCTTAATCCCAGCACTCGGGAGGCAGAGGCAGGAGGATCTCTGTGAGTTCGAGGCCAGCCTGGTCTACAAGAGCTAGTTCCAGGACAGGCTCCATTGCTACAGAGAAACCCTGTCTCGAAAAAACAAACAAACAAACAAAAAAAACAAAGAAAAACAAACAAGAACAGACTTCCATTTGTACACGTGTGGCCCTGCATAATACATACACATATTATCATGCAAATATGATAATAAACAAAATGTAAACAAAAGGTAATGCCAAAAAGCATTAAAACAGAACGAGAAGTTTCTCTCAAATATGGAATATATTCAAACTTGTTATTATTTATGTTTATGTACCTGTGAGTCTGTGTGTATTACACTCACCACGGCACAGGAATGGAGGTCGGAAAACAGCTTTCAGGAATGGGTTCTCCCCTTCCACCCTGTGGCTCCCTGAGATCAAACTCAGGTCTTCAACCTTGGCAGCAGCTATTTACCTGCTGAGCCCACTCACTAGCCTGATACTTTTTAAACGGCATGTGTACTGTGTGTCAGTGTATGTCTACAGTAATTAACCTGTGTTCTGTTAGGGACAGGTATTCATAGCTGTGAACTCACCTGAGGTGGCAGGGAAAGCTTGGATTTGAATTTCTGAGAGGTGTTGGGAAATCTTGAGATGGCTGAAAAGCATCTTGCATTATGAGATGGTCATCAGCCCCTGGAGGTTGGGGTGGAATGTTCTAGTTGGCATTCGAAATGTCCCCCATAGGGCCCTGCGTGGAAGGCTTGATCCCAGGTGGTGGGCTATTGGGGGAGGTGGTGAGAACTAGGAGATAGGGCAGAATACCACAAGCCAAGAGAAATCATCCTCTCTTTCACACTGTTTCTGTCAGGTGTTTCCACAGTGATGAAAGTCTGGCTAACACAGCCTCTCTCTCAGCGCTACTAGGGTATGCAATCTCTGAGCCATCCATATGTATTTTTTGGAACGTCTCCAAAGATACACACGTAATGCAAACTGGCATTTGTACAAAGCATCACTGGCGTGGCAAATGGCAGTAGACACCCCAAATGTCCATCACAAGCAAAACTGGCTGAGTACATTAGGAGGCAACATTTAATAGAGTTCTTTAAATTTTAAAAAGCTTTAAAAGCAGAATGATTTCCAGTGTGGAATGATTCCCAAGATGTATCCATAAGGGCAAATGTGCAGAATGGTAAAGTGCAGAATAACACTTATCTGAAGTTTTGTATATGAAAAAAGAGGTGAGGCCTGGGGTGGGGCTCATGGTGGAGCACTTGCCTGGCATGCATGAGGCCCTGGCTTTGATCGCCAACACAGGGTGGGCAGAGCCAGAGAAGAAACACCAATAGGTGAGTGTCTTTGGTGCTGGGAATCGAACCTAGAGCCTTGTGTATACTCAACACACTCTACCAGTGATCTCCACCCCAACTGTATTACAGCAGAAAATTTATTAGGAAATTTAAATGATTAAGCCTGTTATGTGTTTTTAAACCTTTTTTTAGCTTTAATAAGAAGTAGGTTTATTTAGTCGACTAAGAAACTTAAGTTTAATAATCTGCATTGGTTTTATTTGTTTGTTTAACAGGGCCTTGCTCCGTAGCCCAGTCTGGTCTTAGATTCATGATTTTTTTTTTGAGTCTTTAATTTTTTATTTTTTTTCTATTCAAAAATTTCCACTTCCTCCCCTCCTCCCATTCCCCTCCTGCTCCCCCACTCACCCTCTTCCCTCCCCATCCAGCCTTAAGATAGGGCAGGGTACCCTGCCCTGTGGGAAGTCCAAGGCCCTCCCCACTCCATCCAGGCCTAGGATGGTGTGCATCCAGATAGACTAGGGTCCCAAAAAGCCAGTATATGCAGTAGAAACAAGTCTCAGTGCTATTATCAATGGCTTCTCTGTCAGCCCCCATTGTCAGCCACATTCAGAGAGTCTGGTTTGATCACATGCTCGTTCAGTCCCAGTCCACCTGGATTTGGTGAGCTCCCATTAGATCAGGCACACTGTCTCAGTGGGTGGACCAACCCCTCGCGGTCCTGACTTCCTTGCTCATCTTCTCCCTCCTTCTGCTCTTCAGCTGGACCTTGGGAGCTTAGTCCGGTGCTCTGATGTGGGTCTCTGTCTCTATCTCCATCCATCAATGGACGAAGATTCTATGGTGATATTCGAGATAATCATCAGTGTGATTATGGGGCAAGGCCAGTTCAGGCACCCTCTCCTCTGCTGCCCAAGAACCTAGCTGGGGACATCCCTGTGGACACCTGGGATCCCCTCTAGTGCCAAGTCTCTTGCCAACCCTAAAATGGCTCCCTTAATGTAGATATCTTCTTCCCTGCTCCTATATCCGCCCTTCCTCCATCTCAACTCTCCCACTCCCCCAAGCTCTCCCCAATCCTTCCCTTCTCCCTTCTCTCTCCCCTTCTCCCAACCCCACCCTTACCCCTACCCCCACCCCCATGCTCCCAACTTTTGCCCAGCCATCTTGTCTGCTTCCAATTTCCAGGAGGATCTATATATGTTTTTTCCTTTGGGTTCACCTTGTTATTTGGCTTCTCTAGACTTGTGAACTATAGGTTCAATGTCCTTTGTTTATGGCTAGAGTCCACTAATGAGTGAGTACATACCATATTCATCTTTTTGGGTCTGGGTTGTCTCACTCAGGATAGTGTTTTCTATTTCCATCCATTTGCATGCAAAATTCAAGATGTCATTGTTTCTTACTGCTATGTAGTGCTCTAATGTGTATATATTCCACAATTTCTTTATCCATTCTTCCGTTGAGGGGCATCTAGGTTGTTTCCAGGTTCTGGCTATTACAAATAATGCTGCTATGAACATAGTTGAACAAATGCTTTTGTAGTATGACTGGGTATCTCTTGGGTATATTCCCAAGAGTGGTATTACTGGATCCTGAGGTAGATTGATTCCCAATTCCTGGGAAACCGCCACACTGATTTCCAAAGTGGTTGCTCAAGTTTGCATTCCCACCAGCAATGGATGAGTGTTCCCCTTACTCCACATCCTCTCCAGCATAGGCTATCATTGGTGTTTTTGATTTTAGCTATTCTGACAGGTGCAAGATGGTATCTCAAAGTTGTTTTGATTTGCATTTCCCTGATCGCTAAGGAAGTTGAATATTACCTTAAGTATCTTTTGGCCATTTGAACTTTTGTTGAAAATTCTCTGTTCAGTTCAGTACCCCATTTTTAAATTGCTTTATTTAGAATTTTAATGTCTAGTTTCTTGAGTTTTTTTTTTTATATATTTTGGAGATCAGACCTTTGTCTGATGTGGGGTTGGTGAAGATCTTCTCCCATTCAGTAGGATGCCTTTTTGTCTTAATGACAGTGTCCTTTGCTTTACAGTAGCTACTCAGTTTCAGGAGGTCCCATTTATTCATTGTTGCTCTTATTGTCTGTGCTACTGGGGTTATCCATAGAAGTGGTCTCCTGTGCCCATGTGTTGCAGACTACTTCCCAATTTCTCTTCTATCAGGTTCAGTGTGGTCGGATTTATATTGAGGTCTTTAATCCATTTGTACTTGAGTTTTGTGCATGGTGATAGATATGGATCTATTTTCATTCTTCTACAGGTTGACATCCAGTTATGCCAGCACCATTTGTTGAAGATGCTTTCTTTCTTCCATTGTATAATTTTAGCTTCTTTGTCGAAAATCAGGTGTTCATAGGTTTGTGGGTTAATATCCAGGTCTTTGATTCGATTCCATTGGTTGACGTCTCTGTTTTTATGCCAATACCAAGCTGTTTTCATTACTGTAGCTCTGTAATAGAGTTTGAAGTCCGGGATGGTAATGCCTCTGGAAGTTCCTTTATTGTATAGGATTGTTTTGGCTATCCTGGGTTTTTTGTTTTTCCATATAAAGTTGATTATTGTTCTCTCAAGGTCTGTGAAGAATTTTGTTGGGATTTTGATGGGCATTGCATTGAATTTATAGATTGCCTTTGGTAGAATTGCCATTTTTACCATGTTTGTTAAGTCCATTTGATTCATTACCTCTGTTAGTTCTCTTATTTCTCTGTTAGGTTTCTGTCTGGTTGACCTGTCCATTGGTGAGAGAGGAGTGTTGAAATCTCCTACTACTAGTGTGTGGGGTTTGATGTGTGCTTTGAGTTCTAGTAACGTTTCTTTTACATATGTGGGTGCTTTTATATTAGGGGCATAGATATTCAGGATTGAGGCTTCATCCTGATGAATTGTTCCTGTTATGAGTATGAAGTGTCCATCTCCATCTCTTCTGATTGAGTTTGAAATCAATTTTGTTAGATATTAGTATATCCACACCCGCTTGTTTCTTAGGTCCTTTTGATTGAAAAACCTTTTCAGAACCCTTTACTCTGAGGTCATGTCTGTCTTTGTGGTTGAGGTGTGTTTCTTGTAAGCAGCAGAATGTTGGATCCCGATTTCTTATCCATTCTCTTAACCTGTGCCTTTTTATAGGTGAATTGAGTCCATTGATATTAAGTGATATTAATGACCAGTGGTTGTTAACTCCGGGTTTTTTTATTTTTATTTTTTATTTTTTTGGTGGTAGAGTTTGTGTGCTTCCCTTCTTTGAGTTGTGCTGGTGGAGGGTTGTTAGATGTTTGTGTTATTATGAGTGTCATTGGCTTCCTTGTGTTGTGGTTTTCCTTCTAGTACTTTCTGTAAGAATGGGTTTATGGCTACATATTGTTTAAGTTTGTTTTTATCCTGGAATATTTTGTTTTCTCCATCGATGGTGAAAGAAAGCTTTGCTGGGTATAGTAGTCTGGGCTTGCATCCATGGTCTCTTAGTGTCTGCAGCACATCTATCCAAGACCTTCTGGCTTTGATGGTTTCCATTGAGAAGTCAGGTGTAATTCTGATCAGTTTACCTTTATATGTTACTTGACCCTTTTCCTTTGCAGCTCTTAATATTCTTTCTTTATTCTGTATGTTTTGTGTTTTAATTATTATATGGCGAGGGGATTTTTTTTTATCCAGTCTGTTTGGTGTTCTGTATGCTTCTTGTACCTTCATAAGAGTATCCTTCTTTAGGTTGGGAAAGTTTTCTTCTATAATTTTGTTGAATATATTTTCTGGGCCTTTGAGCTGGAATTCTTCTCCTTCTACCCCTATTATTCTTAGGTTTGGTCTTTTCATGGTGTCCCAGATTTCCTGGATGTTTTGTGTTAAGAATTTGTTGGATTTGCTGTTTTCTTTGATCAATGAGTTTATTTCCTCTATAGTATCTTCAGCGTTTGAGATTCTTTCTTCTATCTCTTGTATTCTGTTAGTTATTCTTGACTCTGTAGTTCCTGTTCATTTACCCAGATTTTCCATATCCAGCCCTCCCTCGGTTTGTGTTTTCTTTATTGCCTCCATTTCAGTCTTCAAGTCTTGAACTGTTTTCATTACCTGTTTGATTGCCTTTTCTTGGTTTTCTTGGGTGTCTTTAAGGGATTTATTCATTTCTTCTAACTTTTTGTTTGTCTTCTCTTCCATTTCTTTAAAGGAGTTTTTCACATCTTGTTTAAGGGCCTTTATTATTTTCATAATGTTATGTTTAAAGTTGATTTCTTCTACTTCTTCTGGAATAGGGTGTTCAAGTCTTCCTGTTACATGTTCACTGGATTCTGGTTTTGTCATGTTGCTTTTCAGGTTGTTGGAGGAATTCTTGCATTGGCGCCTGCCCATCTCTTCCTTCAAATGCAGCCAGGAGAGCCTTGGTGTCTTGGTCCAATCTTTGCTGTGACTGACTGTGTACTTGGGGGATTTTCTTGGTCTGCCTTCTCTTAGGAACCCTTAGCACTGGAGCTGGCCCTCAGATCCCCTCTGCCCTGAAGCAGGCTGGCTGGTGGATCTAAGGACCCCACAGATGGAAAGGAGTGTTTGGGGGCAAGATGGGATGGGGTAACTAGAGAAAGCCAGTAGCTGGGAAGACACCCCACTGAATGGCCAGAAACGTTTAGGGAAATGGAGGGGGCCTGGGACCGTTCAGCCGGGTGGGCACACACTTACCCCTCTGGATGGATCTCCTCAGTGCAGGAGCAGGGACTCTTTAGATTCATGATATTCCTGCCCCAACCTTTCACATGCTGGAATAACAGCCACAAACAACAATTCCCAGCTTAATAATTTGTTTAAGTATTGAAGGCACACTAGCATATGCCTTACACATGTTTTTAATGGATAGTTTTGCTTCTTTTAAGACAGAATCTTGTTATTTAGCCAAGGCTGTCCTGGAGCCCACCATTCTCCTGCTTCAGCCTCATAAGCATGATATCACCATACCTATATCTTTACATAGCTTTTGAATTTTAAAAATATTAATATTTATTTTAGTGTGTGTTGAGGGTGGGGCTCACCTGTGTGCTACAGCACACGCGGAAGTCGGGGGACAGTTTTCAGGAGTGCCTGCTCCTTTACCATGTGCGTCCTAGGGATTAACTCAGGGCTTCAGGCTTGAAAGACTGGAAGCCTCTTTCTCGTTGAATCTCCTCTCCAGCAGCCCCTTTATGCATTTTGATTGCTGCTTTCCTTTCCTTCTTCCCAAGCATGGACCCTGAAAGGAGCTGCGAGTCAGAGGAGGTGATTCCTATTGACAGGATAAAAGAGAGTCAACTTTGTTTCTACCAAAATCGTGAAATTGTTCAGTAATTCTAAGATGAGCTATCCTAGCCTTTTAAAACCACATTAACCCCAATGCCTTGAAAACAGTGCTTCAGGGAAGTGCAGTTAAAAACTCCTTTCCCTCCCTCCTTTTCCTCTCCCCTAATCTATGTAAAGAACAAATCCACTTTGAAAGAAATATGTTTAGAGTGGACAGTGAGACCACAGAGGGATTTTCTTGGCTTCTTTGAATGTTTACTGCATTTTCTAAATATTATTTAACAAACACTGTCATCATAAAAATAGTAAAGAAAAACAGCCAAAGAACATGATTTAAAAGGAAATTGGTGGGCCCAGGGGACCTAGCATGCAGCCCCTCTCTCTTTTAATTCTCTTTCTAGCCAGTCCTTGAGGGAGCCTGCTGAGGCTGTAGGAGCGCTGTGCCATTTACAGAGATCTAGGAGCCAACTGTGACATCCTCAACGTCTTCCATCATGAGTTCTTGAGGAGAGAGAAGCAGGTCTCCGGATCTGACAAAATTAGTAAACCCAACTGCACCTGGGCCCTCTGTAGCTGCCACTGCAAAGATCATCTTCAAGTAGGGCTCTTATCTGAGCCTTGATCACCTTCCTCCAAACTGGCAAAGGCATCTGAGTTTCTAGGAGTTCCCAGGAAGGTAGAGTTTACTAACTTCTTTCGGGAAGTTAGACACACTCCACAGAATGTACATGTGGTTCAGTTGGTAAAGTGCTTGTCTGGCACGCATGAAACCCTGGGTTTAATCCCCTGCATCACATAAGCTAGGCATGCTGCCCACATCTGTAATCTCAGCACTAGGAGGTGAAAGCAAAAAGATCAGAATTTCAAGGGCATCTTCAGCTACATAGGAAGTTTAAGGCCAGCCTGTGTTACATGAGACCCTGTCTTTAAAAAAAGAAACTGGGGAGAAAAAAATCCAAGCGGTGGTGGTGCATGACTTTAATCCCAGCATTCGGGAGGCAGAGGCAGGCGGATCTCTGTGAGTTCAAGACCAGCCTGGTCTACAAGAGCTAGTTCCAGGACAGGCTCCAAAGCTACAGAGAAACCCTATCTTGAAAAACCAAAAAAAAAAAAAAGAAAGAAAAGGAAAGAAAGAAAGGAAGGAAGGAAGAAAGGAAGGAAGGAAGAAAGGAAGGAAGAAAGAAACAAAGAAAAACTGGGGGCAGGCTCTACAGTTAAGAGCACTACCTGCTTTTGTAGAGGACCCATGTTTGACTCTCAGCTCCCACATGGTGGCTAACAGCCATCTGTAACTCTAGTTTTAGGGGATCTGAAACTCTCTTTGGTCACCATGGGTACCAGGTACACATGTGGTGCATACAAACACACATGCACACACGCACATATATGTAGGCAAAATTACCCATACATATAAGATAAAAATAAATCAAACAAAGAAAACATAGTAAAGTGTCCCTGAAAACAACTGCATACTTTGGATATGGTGGTGCACTCTTGTGATCCCAGTTTGGGAAGCTGAAGCGGAAGGGTCCCAAGTTCTGGACTAGCCTGGGTTACAAAGTAAAACCCTACAAGTGAATTAAAAACCAGCATAGACTCTGCTCTTTCCTTAAGGTCCCTCTCCTAGCAGCTGTTCAGTGCCCCTTCTCCTTCACCCGTATTGCTCCAGGGCCTTCTGAGCCTTACCTTCTCCTAACCCCCACCCAGCATGCACAACGTGGTATAAATGTCTAGGTGCCACCCAGATTGTAATCTAACTATCTTAGTTAGGTTTCTGTTGCTGTGATGGAATCTCATGACCAAGAACAACTTGAGGGGGGAAATGGGTTTATTTCAGCTCAGAGTTTGTAGCTCATCATCCAGGGAAGTCAGGGCAAGGACCTTTGGGCAGGAGCTGATGTAGAGGCTAGGGAGGAATGATGCTTACTGGCTTGCCCTCCATGGCTTGCTCATCCTGCTTTCTTATATAATCTAGGATAACTTGCCCAGGGGTGGCATGGCCCATAGTGGGCGAGGCCTTCCCTCATTAATCAATTAGAAAATCACCCACGCACTTGCCTGTTGCAGAGGCTGGAGGACCTTCTACAAGTTCAAGGTCAGCCTGGTTACATAGCTACTCTTTCTTTGTCTTTGTTTCTTCCTATATATCTATATCCATATATCTATATATATATCAAGCTAAAAAAATCAATGTGAAACATGTTCTGTCCTCCTACCTCAACAAAAATACCTTAGAACAACCTGGAAGCCCAGGTGGAATTTATAATTCTTGGACTCCTTAGAGCTCCTTGCCAGAAGATGGGAGTGAGAAACGACAGTAACAAAAAGTCTTGCATAAAAGAGGAAGTAAGAGGGTGGTGAAGAGTTTTGAGAAGGTCACTGGTCATCCTTTCTCTACACCTATGGCTTATGTGCAGCCAGACTTGTTAGAAGGAGAGGAAGCTGGTGGTAAACAATCATTCAGGTTGTGTGGTAGACCAGATGGCCTAACTGCTCCTTAACAGATCTCAAAACAGAAAGGGCTGAGATTACAGTGTCCTAGTGATAGAGGATAGGAGGGAAACAGTGCCCTGAAATCAGGGAAGGTGTCAAGGCTTCTTCTCTTCTGCCCTATCTTGCCTCCCAGGACCTAAAAGCCTTCCATGAGGCTAGCACCACGTGGCTTCAGCCAGTGAAAATTATAGTGGGTGATAAACACAGGTGCACATGCACACCAGCAGCCTTATGTCAGGCCTAATCTTCAAAAGAAAATGTTTTGGGGTTGGGGTGGTTGGGGCAATGTCATGGGGAATTTAAAGCCTGACCTTTCCCAGGGGTCAGCTCCTCATCTCACTAAAATGAATGATAGGCATGAATATGTCAGCCTAAGTTTGAGTTAAAAGTCATTAAGTTGCTATTTGCTCTGATATTTGTGTTTTCATCTTAGAAGAAAGTAAGTAGAAATTCTATGGAGTTTGGGAGAAGAAGCAACCTAGGTTTTCTTTTTCATTTTTTTCTTTCTTTCTCTCCTCTCTCTCTCTCTCTTCCTCCTCCTCTTCCTTCTTCTTCTTCTTCTTCTTCTTCTTCTTCTTCTTCTTCTTCTTCTTCTTCTTCTTCTTCTTCTTCTTCTTCTTCTTCTTCTTCTTCTTCTTTTTCTTCTTCTTCTTTTTTGGTAACAGCTCTGGCTGTCCTGAAACTTGCTTACTTGATTTGTAGATCAGGCTGTGCTGGAACTCACAGAGATCTGCCTGTCTTTGCCTTCCAAGTGTTAGGATTAAAGGTATGTGCCACCACTGCCTGACCGACCCTACCTTGCTTTCTATTGCTATGCTAAAACACTGGCCGGAAGTAACTTGGGGATAAAAGGGTTTTGTGGTTTTTTTTTGTCTTACAACTCTCAAGTCACACTCCATCACTGAGGAAGTCAGACAAGAGCTCAAAGCATGAACCTGGAGGCAGGAACTGCAATAGAGGCCATGAAGGAACACTATTTGCTGATTTGCTTCTTATGGCTTTGATAAAACCCAGGACTACCTGTCTGGGGATGGCACAGCCCACAGTGGGCCAGGCCCTTCCACATCAATCATTAATCAAGAAAGTAGTCTGCAGACCTGCTTACAGCCCAGCCTGGTGGAGGCATTTTCTCTGTTGAGGTTCCTTCTTCCTTGGCTTATGTCCAGTTGACAAAAACAAATAATCAAACCACTCCCCAACACTTTGGGATGAATAGAATAAAGTCCAAGGGGCCAGGCTTGCCTAGGTTCTCATTAAGTCATCATTAGACTGTGGATAGTCTACAGAACTTCTCGTCATTGGAAAAGAACTGTAGGGTTAAGGAAGGGGTAACAGGTGCTGGGCAGAGGATCCTGTGAGCGCTCTTCTGATGGTAATAGAAAATACTGATGGAAAAAAACAAGATACCTTGAGGCAGGCTGGGAAGCAGCTCTGTGGCTAAAGCATGCCTGCCACCCAAGCGTGAGCACTAGAGTTTGAATCCCCACGCCCCTCATATGTGCTGGGGATGGCATGGCAGCTCTGAATTTGATTGGAAGACCCTGGCTTATTGAATAAGACAGAAGAGAGATCAAGGATGGTTCCTGACAGCAACTGTGGGCCTCTATGCACCACCACACACAAACATCTGCACATACATGTCAAGACATGCATACACACAGACCTACACAGAAAATGGAAAAAGGGTAGAGGATGGGGAGAGAGAGGAAAGAACCAGGTTTTTCTTCTTACTAGAATCTGGCCTCCAGGATTCATTTTGCTTCAATTCCCTCCTAAGATGACTTATGGGAGAAGATTCTCCCTGGAGCCTCCCAGCCAGATAATGGGGCTTGAGAGATGGCTTGGTGTTAAGAGCACTGGCTGCTCCTGCTGAGAAGCCCAGTTTTGTACCCCAGCACCCACATGGTGGCTCACAGCTATCTCTAATTTCAGTTCCTGGGGATCTGATTCCCTCTTCTGGCCTCTGTGAACACCAGATTCATATGGTGCATATACGTATATGCAGGCAAAACACTCATACACATGAAGTAAAAACAAATATGTCTTAAAAGAAATAGCTACTATTGAGACTATATCTTGAATCACTTCCACAAACATGTACTTTTTTCATGTAGACCAGGCTACTCTTGAATTCACTATGTATCTGAGGCTAACTTCAACTCCCAATTCTCTCTTATCCCCCTCTCAAGTTCTGGGATTGCAGGCATGTGATAACATGCAGAATTTTTTAAAGAATATGCTTTATTTTTATTCATATGTATATCTGTGTATGTGTGTGCCATGTGCTCCAAGAGGCCAGAAATGGGTGTCAGATTCCCTGGAACTACAGTTACAGACAACTCATAGCTGCCTGATGTGGGTGCTGGGAACTGAACTCAGGTCTTCTGGAAGAACAGTACTCATTCTTCAGTGGTGAACCACCTCTCTAGCCCCCAACATGTACAATTTTTATATTTTACTTTAACATTAAAAAAAAGCAAGCAATCAGGAGCCTCTGTCCCAATACAGTAGAGTGTTTCCATTCAGGGGACTTGGATGATTTCCTTCCAGCCATACATATGCCATATCAGAATACTTATTTTGACTACCTATCAAGAAGGCAAGCTCTTGACACCATGAGATAATAACGCCCACTTATCAAACCTCTCCTAGTTGCTAAGCATCGTGTTAGCTGTTATATGAATGTCATCTCCCTTCTTCCTCTCTGTATCCTTAATAGCTCTTTCTCCTGCTTACATGCAAAAACGAGATGTTAGGCTGTGTCCGCCTGGTCATGAACCTGGTAAGCTGGAAGAGCTAGGATAATGGGATGAAGATGGAGATCAGTGATGACGAAGACTGCTAATACAGGTCAGGAATATACTAGGTGACAGCTAGTTTCCCAGGGATGCTATGTTCACTATTTTGGCTCAAAATTCTCATTAATGTCATTTTAAAGTGGTATAGCTGGGTGGAAGAACAAGTGTTTAGCATGTGAAAGTGCCTGGTTTTGACCCCCCAGAATTAAACAAACAAATAATAAGGGAGGGTAGATGACTCAGTTGGTAAAGCCCTCACAAACTTGAGGACCTGAGCCGCGGGGTGGTGGCGCACGCCTTTAATCCCAGCACTCAAGAGGCAGAGGCAGGCAGATCTCTGTAAGTTCAAGGCCAGCTTGGTCTACATAGTGAGTTCCAAGACAGGTAGGGCTCTATAGTGAGACCCTGTCTCAAATTAAACAAACAAACAAAAAGTAACTAGAATGTTTTACAAAGTCGTGCATGGTGATGGCAAAATGGGAAGTAGAGGCGGGATCCCTGGAGCTCATTGGGAATCTGAATAATGGCACCCAAGATTGCCCTCAGATCTCCACACATGTATGCATACAAGTGCACCTACCTGAACATGCACAGGACACAAAATAATAGTTGGATGGGTGGATGGATAGATAGATATATAGGCAGATAGACAGATAGATATATGGATAGATAGATGATAGATGGATACATGGATGGATGGAGAGGAGAAACATTCACTTTGGTTTCCAACTCCAAGTATCGACTCTACTGTTAGTCAGTATTGTGTTTGAGTCCCTTGCTCTGTCCTCTGAGTCCCCGAACCCCACTCCCTTCCTCCTATTGTGGGTTACTGAACCATTTGCAGACTCTTTGGTTCCTGAAACATTAGCTTTACAAATAACTTTGCCGGTTCATGGAGTTAGTGCCTCGCGTAGCCTTGAACAGCCAATTTCAGATCAATCAGTGCTCCTACTTTGAATCCAGCAGATTTAATATTTTCAACTTTGAAAAAACATGTTTTCATAGTTTTTTGAGACAGTGCCTCCCTAGATCACCTGGGTTGGTCTCGAGATTATCAAGGGTGTGCTTCCATACCCAGCCTGGAAGGGCATTGCTTAGGGCTAGAGTGCTGGCATTGAGCCAGGAAAACAGTCTCGGAAAAGTCACATCAATTCTATCTACACTTGACTTTCACTGACCCTAATCTCTTGACCAGTCAGAGACAAACCCGACCTCACATCAAAATGGCAGAACTGGCTGCTGTCACGTGGTGCAAACACCTCAGATTCTCATTAGGAGATGGGGTTCCCCACTTCACTACAATGCAGGTTCAAGATTAGAAAGAGAAATGGCGCATTAACTCAAACCTTCACCATCACACTTTCTCCTTCCAGCTTCTGCAATATAATTTCTCCCAAAGCCTCAAAAAATAGACTGAAACTCGGCACCTCTCTAAAGCTTGCTTTCAACTCTTGACGTCACCCAGAAGAACATTTCTCTCACCTGAGTTAGTCAACTTCCCATCATTATCACACACACACACACACACACACACACACACACACACACACACACACACACACACACACACACACACACGTTGCATAGTTCACCATGTTGAACACATGTGGTGTAGGCTGAGAACATAGCTCACTTGAGAGAGCACTTGCCTGGTGTATATGAGGTCCTCAGTTTGATCTCTAACACTGTATAAACTGGCATGGGAGTACAAACCTGTGATCCCAGCACCTAGAAGTTAGAGCAGAAGGGTCAGAAGTTCAAGGTCATCCTCAGAGCACACAGAAAGTTCTAGGCCAGCCTGAGCTATGTGGGACTATGTGAAAAGCAAAAAATAAAACAAGTAGTGATTACCTCATGGTGGCCAGGGATTAAAAGAGAGAGACATAGAGAGAAGAGGCAGAGGTCCCAGTGTTCTCTTCCAAGGCACACCTCCAATAGCACAGTTTCCTTCCGTTAGTCCCTCCAACAGTGGCACACCTCCAATAGCATAGCTTCCTCCGTTAGGCCCTCCTCCAGCACCAGCACATTCAGAGCAGCAAGCCTCAGCATCTGGGCCTTCAGAGCCCTTCCAGCTCCAAACTGCAGCACACCTCATTGTGGTGATATTTTGTTTGTGCTTTAACAAATAAAGCTTGCCTGAAGATTAGCATGTGGAGATAGCCACTAGTTAGCCATAGAGGTCAGACAGTGGTGCCACAAACCTTTAATCTCAGCGCTTGCCAATCTCTGTGAATTCAAGGTCACTCTGGACTATGGGAGACCTATCTGATCTAAGAGAAACAAAGCCAGGTGGTGGTGGCTCACACCTTTAATCCCAGTGCATGGGAGTCACATGCCTTTAATCCCAGTATTAGGGAAGTGGAGACAGGAAGGGACCTGGCTGGGTGGGAGAGGAATATAAGGCAGGGGCAAGGTCAAACTTTCAATCTGAGGATCTGTTGAGACAGGATACCCCATTTGGTCTGAGGACTTCCTAAAGATAAGAACTAGTGACTGGCTGCTCTGCTTCTCTGATCTTTCACCCCCTAATATCTGACTCCAGGTTTTTATTATGTAGACCAATTAGAATGCACGCTACACCTCATTCTTCTCGTTGTCTTCAAAATATGTCTGCTTCCTGGGAGTGTCTCATGATTTCATGCCCACGGTGTGTGTCTCTCTCTACTCCTACAGAGGACATATGGGGGGTGGGGCAAGGAGGTAGAGCATGGTGCACTCAGAGTTGTGGGTGTGGCACAGATGGTAGTGTTTCACACATATATGTACATCAAACAAATCAACTGTCATAGCTGCGATAGCTACTGATTTCAGTACCTATAAATCCAGCACTATTGAGGTTTCAACTCGAAAGACAATCAGATCTGTCCAGACATTTGCTAAGGTTTGATTACCAATTATTTCTGATACCTAGGACACTGTTCATGTCCTATGTCTCTGTATCTTTGCCTTTGTCACTTTTGCGTACATTGTTTGTGAGCCGATATTAATCACAGATACGACAATTAAAGCCAGAATTGTGTCGCAAGGCTGTGAAAAACCATCACACAGAATCTGACCCCTGGCAGGCTCTAGGGGAAGAAGAGTACTAATGAGCTCTGACTCACTGCTGGTTTCTGTGGAAAAGGTACATCACTGAAACTCATTAAGGCTGCTTCCAGTGAAGCAACCCACCGGATACGCTCACTCCTCTGAGTCTGCAGAAACTCAGGCTGACAATCTGTCCCAGGCAGCTAATGATGGAGATACACATGCTGGAATCTTGGGCTTTTCCAGATTGCTTTCAATACTCCAAATGCCAAACCATCAGAATTGAAAAAAAATTTTTTTTTGATCCAAATACAGCAACATAAGGACGGACGTGCAGACTGGGAGATGACAGTTAAGACACGTAAGGTGTGTGCCTCTTTGTCTTATTGCTTGCTGTGGGCTTGTTGGTATCGTTAACTGACTCTTCAGTCAGAGACAAATTGCACTAGAGGGGAAGTGGGTGCAGTCTTAACTAACCGTGACATCACTAGACACTGTAAACCCAGGCTGGAGAGTGGCATCTCACGGAATGGCTTGTCGCTAACTGGGCAGGCTTTCTGGTCCCTTCCTGAGCACTTGTAGGGGTCTCTGGTGTTGCAGGGACATCTTTGGAACCATATGCACTGGGAGAAGAGCTCATACTCCAGCAGAGCAGATTTTAGGTCATGTGCTTAGGTAACTGACGATGCAGGATATGTTTTATGGGAATACCACATGACAGGGTTTGGGATGCGGCTCAGTTGGTAGAGTGTGTATTTAGCATGCACAGGACCTTGGGTTTAATCCTCAGTACCATATGAGTCACAGAGAACAGCAAACACCTCAAATCCCAGCACTTGGGAGATGGAGGTGGGAGGATCAGAAATCCAGGGTCTGTGATGCAAGATGGCTCAGCAGGTAAAGGCAATGCTCTAAGCCTGATGATGTAAGTTGGATCTCTGCAACCCACATGGTGGAAAGTGGAACCTTACTGCTGCGAGCTGTCCTCTGACTGCACATGGATGTCATGGCACACACATGCCCACATACACATACTGATGAAAAGGTATAATTTTTTAAAAATATCCAAGGTTACCCTTACCTACATTGTAAATTCAAGGCTAACCTGAGCTACAAGAGAGGCTATTAGGAAAGGTTAAATAAATCATGTGTCCAGTGTTTTTCTCCCTTCTTCTTTTTTTAAGATTTATTTATTTGTTTATTATGTATACAGCATTCTGCCTCCATGTATGCCCGCGCACCAGAAAAGGGCACCAGATCTCATTACAGAATGTTGTGAGCCACCATGTGGTTGCTGGGAAGTGAACTCAGGACCTCTGGAAGAGCAGCCTGTGCTCTTAACCACTGAGCCATCTCTCCAGCCCTCTCCCTTTCTTTTTTCTTCTTTTTTTTCAAGACAGGGTTTCTCTGTATAACAGCCCTGGCTGTCCTGGAACTCTTTGTAGACCAGGCTGGCCTCAAACTCATCTACCTCTGCCTCCTGCATGCTGGGATTAAAGGCGTGCACCACCGCCCGGCTGTGACTTTTCCCTTGTCTCCCCATGTCTTCTTTCCATGCCATTGTATACAGGCCAGTCCAAGCTTCCGATACCCTCTCCTGGCACATATCACTGGTAGAGGTCTGGTGAGCTGCATCAACTCTGACCTCTTTCCTCCCTGAGCCTGCTGCAGCCAGGGTCATGATTTCACAGTGCAGTATCAGTCATGACCTCCAGCCCTCTTTCTCCCAGAGGCATGGACAGTAGAGTGTCAGGTTCACTCCTCTCCTCTCCGTCAGCAGCATTCTCTCCATTCTCCTTCCACTCCACCTCCTCCACTGCTTTCCATTCATGCTCAGCCGGAGGCTTTCCCACAAGCCACAAGGCATCCTCCCCGCTGGCGAATCCCAGCCATCTTTTGATCTCAGCCCCAGTTGCCATCTCAGAGGTTTTTTCTAAACTCCCAGGATTCTGTTAATCCTTCCTGAACCCTACTTGTGTTTCCTCCCTTTAAGGCATGTGTTGATTTATGGTTTTACAGGTTCTTTGGTTAACACCTGTCTTAGTTAGAAAAGTAACTAAGACAATATTTCTATTGCTTCCAGCCAAAGGATTACAAAGTTTTATGTAAGAACAGAAACTTCTTTGCATATTTAGAAGGAAAGTGATCTTTTCTGATGTACACAGATAAGAGGACTATTTTAAGTTACACTCCTAAAATAATTCATTTTTCTCCAGGTGTATTAAGTCCCTGGGAATCTCTGGGTTCATTGCCAGAAGGTGTTCAATTCTTAGTTGTCCTAACTGGCAAGAGACAGGAGTGTGGATATTCTGAGATTAAAACGAAAAGAATCAGTCTCATCTATGGGTATGTTAAGTAAGAGCTGACACACAAAGGGCTCCTTGGGGGGCTGGAGAGATGGCTCAGTGGTTAAGAGCACTAGCTGTTCTTCCAGAGGACCACAGTTCAATTCCCAGCATCTACATGGCAGCTCACAATCATTTGTAACTCTAGTTACAGGGGTTCTGATGCCTTTTTCTGGCCTTTTTGGGCACCAGGAACACATATGGTGCATAGACATGCATGCAAGCAAAATATCCATACCTAAAATAAAATAAGTTTTTAAAAAAGGTTCTTTGAGTCACCTGACTTGTCATTTCACCCAGTGAGAGCATCATTCCTCTTTGACACCACGAGAAGACGAGGAATTTGTGCTAGGTAGAAGCAACGATGCTATCAACAATCAAAGGAGAAATGAAGATATTTGAGTTCTTTCTCAAGGATTTAGCTGAAACCTTAGAGTTCCACTCTGTCCTCTCCATGATTCACCTTCTCAGAGACTAAAGTATTTTTAGCAGAAGTCTTTGAGGTCTATTCAGTGTCACTGTCATGTTTACTACCATAGTGTGGCTCAGGAAGTGTGTGTGTGTGTGTGTGTGTGTGTGTGTGTGTGTGGTGTAGGATTCTTATTTTATAATGATACCTTTGCTCTGTATTGATAGGAAGTAATAATCCAAATTGCTCTCCTAGGTATTAATGGACAGCTGTGGAGATGAAGAAGGTATTCTAATTTGATGGTGAAGGGGTGAAAGTATTATCTTAATACCCCTTCCCTGTTTTCTCCAGTGCAGTATATTTGTGCCTGCATCTCCAGCAGGGATTTATTGGTCAAGGGTCTTAGGAAGACCATCCATGGAGAGAAGAGGGGCTGAGGACAATAGGGTGGGAAAGGATCTATGTCCATTCTTTTCTTCCACACCGTTTTATTTGGTAACAAACTCCTACCCATGATCACTCACCAAGGATTACAAACTAATGTTTTACAGGTCAAATTCATTCTTTAGATATG
Organism: Ondatra zibethicus; assembly: GCA_004026605.1. Lineage (NCBI taxonomy): Eukaryota > Metazoa > Chordata > Mammalia > Rodentia > Cricetidae > Ondatra > Ondatra zibethicus. Next base: position 26,700 of record PVIU01009793.1, on the reverse strand, counting down.
CTTTATTTGACTAGAAGTATGCTTATTTTATTCTCTTTCATGGGACTTGGGATTGAACCCATGTGCTCTACCACTGAGCCATATCCCCAGTCCCTACAGCTTTGCTTATTTGTATCTTCTGCACTGGCTAGTTTTATTTATTTCTAAAGATTTGTTTGTTTTGCAGGGCTGTGGTGGCACAGGATTTTAATTCCACATCGCTCATCTGAGAAGAGAGCTTCAGACTGATTGACTAATGGAGAAGGCACTTTCAAGTGGAATCAAAATTGTAGGGTTTTGGCTGGGTAGTGGTGGCTCACATTTTTAATCCCAGCACTCGGGAGGCAGAGGCAGGTAGATCTCTGAGTTCAAGACCGGGCTGGTTGACAGAATGAGTTCTAGGACAGTCAGGACTACACAGAGAAACCTTGTTCTGAAAAACAAACAAACAAACACAAAGCAAAACCAAAAACGGAGTGAAAAGGCAGCTGAGCCACAACTCAGGTAGTACTTGGTGACGTTCAAAGTGATAAAGTTTTGCCCAACACTTGGGTAGAAAATTTTATTTTTATTTGTTTATTTATTGGTTGATATTTTTAGATATCGTATTATTTCATTTTAAAATTACTAATGAGGATAAGAATACTTTCACAGGATTACTATCCTGAAAATGATCTCATGAGAGTGTTCCATTATGTAGCCCAACTGACATTCAACTAACTATCCTCCTGCCTCGGTGCCCTGGTGCTGAGAGTACAGGAGTGTACCATTATGCCCATCTCTGTCCATTTTTTTTGAGCCAATTTCTATTTCTAGACAGTTTCTCTATGTAGCCCTGGCTTTCCTGGAACTCACTCTATAGACCAGGCTAGCCTTGAACTCACAGAGATTCACCTCCTTCTGCCTCCCAAGTGTTGAAATCAAAGGTGTGCGCCACCACTGCCCAGTGTCTATCAGTTTTTATTTTGGGTCTACTGTTTGTTTGCTTTTTTTTAGATTTTTATTTTACTTTTAATTACATGTATGTGTGTGTATGCGTGAGTGCAGGTACTTGAGGAGCCACAGAATGTTGGACACACCCCTCCCAGCCTAATGTTGAGTTACAGGTTGCTATATGAGCTGCCTGATGAGGAGGCTGGGAACCAAACTGGGGTCCTCTTCTAGAGCAGTGCATGCTTTCAGCCAACTAGCCATCTCTCTAGCCTCCTTTCTGTTTGTTTTTGATGTGGATAATTGGTCGATGTTCGTTGTACATCCTGGATATGAAGTCCTTGGTTATAGATGTTGCAAAGGACTGCTAGTCTATCACTTGTCTGTTAACTTCATAACATCGTGCACAATAAACATCCATGCTGTTTTCTAGAGTCAAAATCAGCATTTCTTCTTCTTCAAGGTTATACACTCCAAACTCATAGCCACCGTAATTCTAGTTCCAGGGAATCCAACACCTTCTGACACCCTCACAGCCACATATAAATATTGTTTAGGAAAGTCTTCTACCACTGATGTCACAAAAATATTCTAATTTCTTCTGTTAGTTTTTACTTATTTTTTTTGTCTTTTGATCATTTATCCATTCAGAGAAAAGACCAAGTGGGTCTTACATTTACAGAGAGATTCATCTGCCTCTGCATCGGAAATGCCTGGATTAAAGACCTGTGCCACCATGCCTGGCAAGTTGTTTTGTTTGTTCGTTTTTTTTGTTTTGGGTGGGTTGTTTTGTTTTAAACCAAATGAGGGCTTCATGCATATCCCAGGCTGGCTTCCTCAAACTTGACATATGACTGAAGATGACTTTGAACTCTCGATTCTTCTGCTTCCACCTCCCCTTGGTACCTTCATTCCTCTGTCTTAAATGGTTGAACAGAACCCGTGTGTCACTACCACCCTCAAGGACCAGCACAATGTCCAAATACCTGTTTCTCAGCCTCGCCAAGTAGAGGTAAAAGGCAGCTGGTGCTGGCTGAGCAGGAAGATAAGCAAAGTCCCTGCAGTAAGGACAGTCCGTCCCGCAGCTTCCTGGGCCCATGCAGTCTTTCCTTTTCTTCCAGGGTAGACTGTGTGAGTCACTGACACTGTAATGTATCTTTTCCTTAGGCTACGCTGCCTGACTCATGACATCCCTAACAAGTTAGTCCCTGTTCCACAGCCTCGATATGCTGATTAAAAAGACAGTAACAGTAAGAAGCGGGAAGGGAGAATTATTTATTTGGTGTTTCAACACACCGGGAGGAAGAATGAAGGGTCTAGTGACTTGGTTTCAGTCTCTCCTGGAAGATAGTCCGATAACATGGTTAAACTTTGTGTAGTCTCTTCATGGGGGACACTTTCCTCCTCTGGCTGGTAGCCTTTCCCTCCTCTGTCATGAGACTCCTGTCTCGGAGGGCGCTATTAATCCTTTGGGGACGTTCAGTAGTCCGAGAGCTAAAGGGAGGGGCACAAGTGTATCTATTTAGAATATCTTTACTCTCGGCGAGGTTGCTGGTGAGCTTCTTCTTGGTCTCTTTTAGATGTTCTCCTAACTATTCAAAGACAGATAGCTCTCCAGTTAAATTGTAGAATTAACTGGCAGAAACATTTTCCTGGCTGATGCACTGAGGTGTCTACCCATAATTCCAGCCCTTGGAGGTAGAGGCAGCAGGATCAGGAGTTCCAATTGCTCACTGGTCATGAGTGGTAAGTTCTAGGCCAGCCTATGTTACAGGGAAGTCACATCTTCAAAACTTAAAACGACTGGGGAGGGAGGTAGAAAAGAGAAAAAAAAAAACCCCAAAACCCAAGTCTCTAGAAATTTGAAATTTCACTTACATATAAATTTCAGGAGAAATTCTATCTTTATGTTTGGATTCAGACAGGGCCAGGGCTCAGGACACGCCCACCTGGTTCTTCTATGAAGGAACACTCCTTCTGACCTTTCCAAGAGTCTTGAGCTACCCAACTGGACTCCTCAGGGGCTGCGATTCCCCAAGGAAGTTGAGCTGTGTTCCCTCCTCTTTCCCCATTTCCTCAGAGTCCCGTGTTCCTTCCCAGCAGTGCAAGATGTCCCCTCCCCTGTCACTCCCCACCCCCGGTATTAAGCAACAGTCTGACCATGGGAAATGTTCTTCCCTTCCTCAGAAGGGATCCTGACTCTTTCCTATGGGCCCGAACTCCACAGGGCTCTTACCATGTTGCTGTCCGTGTGTCCATCCACGGCAAGTACACCTCTCTTAATAAATCTCTATTCCCCAAAGTGCAGTGTGCCTCAGTGTCCCCCTTAAGCTCCAAACCCTCACTAACAATCCTCTAAGCACTGTGCTTGGCTGGTATTTCTAAATGTTTTCCATAATAATTTCTTTGTTAGCTAAAACTTGAGCTATTGTGGCTGTTGCTAGTCTGTGATCATGTTCAGAGTCACTTCTGATTTATGGTGGTTCTAGCTCATTTAGCTTATGAGTTTGTAATTTCTCTGTTTGAGCCACTTAATCTTTGTCTCATGCTCCCTAGGAGAGCTCTGAGAGCTCCAGAGTTTCCAGATGATTCTATTTGTTTACCCACATCTTTTTATTATGAGTTGTCTTCCTTTCCACAGTTTGCATATTGAAGCTTTAATGACCTTGGTGTCAGTCTGTAGAGACGGGGCCCTGAGGGGGGTGGTGGTTCGGGTTAGATGAGGGGCTCAGGGTGGGATGTCCATGATAGAGAACTTGCACACATGCCTGGGTGCTATCTCTGGGAGAAATTCAAAAGGAAATTAGACAGGCTATGTCAGAAACAGATTCCCTTGAGTCTTTCTGCGATGTCAGAATCACTAAATAACGATAAATTCACAAGGTATATGTATCGCTTGTGCTGGCAGGAATTTGTCAAGAAGCCCTGATGCCATCAATAGCTGGCCGAGGCTGCACGTTCTTCTCTTCCAGGCTTACGTACCAATATTAACTGTCAGAAGACTCATCACAGTGAGCTATATCTGTGGGTTACAGAATGGTCTCAGAGGGTGAAAGGGGCCACAGCAGAGGTTGAGGAGTTTCAAAGGGACCAACCGAGAGGCAGACTGGGAAGGGACAGGACGTCAGCGGGGTCTCTGCAGGGGGTCAACAAAATAAATCCAAGGCTTCTACTTCTGCTTCAGCTGCGGCTGCTTCAGGTGACTGGATAAGAGCTGCACAGAGCCTTGGAAGTGTGAGGTGTGGGGCCACAGAAGGCAGGGTCTGATGAGTGTGCAGCGGAAGGCCGTTCAGGGGAGTGGGAGCTAAACTGGAAACCTTGAGACAGCGAGAGTCCTTTGCTTGCTTCTCCCTTGAACACACCCTGGGTGGTTGGGACAGATCAGCGTGGGGTTGATCCCAGGCGTCTGTGTCCTCTCTGTGGGGTCCAGGTGAGGGAATCAGGCCCTTCCATCTCTTCCCTCTGGTGAGTCTAGGAAATTCTTGGACCTATTTTTTCCTGCTATGATTTTTATACTTTTTATTTTTGTTTTTTTGAGACATGGTTTCTCTATGTAACAGTCCTATCTGTCCTGGAACTTGCTATATAGACCAGGTTGACTTTGAACTCACAGAGATCTGCCTGCCTCTGCCTCCTGAGTGCTGGGATTAAAAGTGTGCGCCACCACTGCCTGGCAGATTTTAATATTCTTATTCAGTCCCAATTTACTGTATGTGTGTATACATATATATTTTTCTCCTATGCCTGTCATAACTACCAGTATTAACTGCCAGAGCACATAGTATACTTCACACAGTAAAATATATCTGTGGCTACAAAGGATGAAAGAGGTTGTAATAGAGTTCAAAGAGTTTCAAACAAATATATATATATATTTGTTTTTTTAGACAGGGTTTCACGTATCTGGCTGGGCTCAAATTGGCTATGTAGTTTAGGATAATCTTGAACTTCTGCTGCTCCTGCCTCTACCTCCCAAAGTAACAAGCCTGGTGATTGCTTCCAGTATTTGCCATGCTGGGTATAGAACCTAGGGCTTTGTGTATGCTAGGCAGGCACTCTACCAACTGAGCCACATCCCCAGCCCCCAGAACTTTCCCTCCAAGTCTTCCTTTTTATCTTTGACTCTTAACATTTTCTTCTGTGTTTTTAAACGTTACCTATGAGACTTGATGGAGGTTGTAATGTTTCTGAAGGTAAGCTTCCATAGGCAGGCAGACCCTTAACTGTCAGGGTCAGGTATGGGAGAAGCCTCTGAGAGCAGGAACTAAACAGAAGAGACTGTTTGGAGGAAAAGTCTCCTCATACCAGCAGTACACAAGAAGACCTGGCCTGACTTCCAGCACCTCAGACAAGGCCTGAGGGCATTTCAGGTAAATATGCTTATTCATGTGTTCCCAGTAACAGCTGAATAAGAGAGGCCCTGCATCCAAAAGTGTCTTCTCCACAATGGTTGGAATAGTCTACACATCAGGTCACTGGCTTCTCTGTTCACCACTCTACTAATGGTTCTCATCAGTGGTACCCAGGATGAAGGCAGTGTGTTTCCCAAGGCCAATAATAAGGTTTGGTCTGGCTCTGACTCCTGAAGCATCCATCACCTGCCTCCTTTGCACTCTGCTCCAGAGATGCTGGCTTCCTCTGCTCTTTGAACACAGAGCTGACACCTGGTCCAGGCTCTTTGTACACCCATTCCCTCTCTGCCAAGAACTCCTCCCTCCAAATCTTTGCTTCTTTTCCATTTTTGTTTTCATTATTTTAAGTACATATCAATGGGTTATATAATGTATAAGCACAGACTAATGTGATAAATATATAAATATATACTAATGGGTTATACATATGTAAATATATACTAATGGGTTATAAATACACCCATGTGTATAAATAGATACTGGTGAGTTTTATATACATATATAAATATAAACATATATTAATCTGTTATATAATGCATAAATGCATACTAATGTATTATATATAATATATAAATATATACTAATGGGTCATATAATATATATATATAAATATATACTAATGGGTTTCATTATGACATTTCATCCATGTATATGATGTATTTTGATCAAAATCAACCCTATTACTTCTTCTTGTGCTTCTCTGTGGTGGTTTGAGTAAGAAATATCCTTCATAGGCTCACTTGCATGACCACTTGGTCCTGTGTTGGTGGTACTATGTGAGGAGGTTCTAGAACCTTGAGGAGGTAAGCCTTGCTGCTGGAAGAAGTCCTGGGGGTGAGCTTTGAGGGTTTATAGCATTACCTCACTTCCAGTTCACTTCCTCTGCTTCCTGGGTGTGGATAGAACTGTGACATCTCCGTTCCCTGAGACAGCTGACTACTGCCATGGATGCTCCCTCTGTAACTGTGAGCCCAGATAACTCTATCTTTGATGAGTTGCTTCTGGTCCTGGCATTTTATCACAGCAGCAGAAGAGTCACTGATACAGTCTCTCACTCCTGGATCCCCTCCTCTTCCCCCCTCCCCCTTCCATGTCTCTGTCTGGGAGTGTCATTAGGATTGTGTAATGTGGGATGGCTGAGGGCAATTTTGCTTTTTCCTCCTCAAGGTGCTGCTAAGATGTCATTTCCTTTGAAAGATCTGTGCTGACATTTTGACCTAGGTCATCTAAGGCTAGCTGCTTCCCTTCCCTTGTTAGCATCTGATTTCTAGGCTACTGCCATTGTCTGGATCTTCCTCTAGACTAGGAAGTCTGTGAGGGCCAGGACCTCTTCCAGAATAGCCTGGTCACACAGCAGGAATTGGGTGACTATAAATGGGATAAACGAATGTGCAGTCTGGCCAGTCAAAGAGTGGGAACCTGGCTCAGAGACAGCTTTAGACCCCTTCCCTTCAGAATCTCTGCTACTCCTCTTATCCGTCCTTGCTTGCTAAGAACTTCAGAAAGCAATGTCCTTTGCACATAGGAGAGAGCAAACCTCCCCATAGGCCCTGGGACCAGGCCCCTTCCTCTGTCACTACTTCCTACCTGTGATGAATAATCTTGGCCAACAACTTGACTGCATCTGGAATCAACTAAAACAGAAGCTCACCTGTGAGGGATATTCTTGACTGGATCATTTGAGATGGGGAGACCCACCCTAAATCTGGGCCACACCTTTTGGAAAAGGATATAGAAGTAGGAATCTTTTGTTTTTGGTGGTTTTTTTTTTTTTTTTTTTTTTTTTGGTTTTTGTGGTTTTTTTTTTTTTTTTTTGCTTGCTTCACTCTTGAAGGCAAGTTTATCTATCTTGTTGCTGAAGCATTCCCTTGCTGGTATTAGAAACTTTGGGGACTCCAAGACAAGAGCAGGACTGTTGAGACCCCCAGTCCATGGACTGAACAACTATGGGCTTATTGGCCTTTTCATCAGGAGACAGCCATTGCTGAACTACCCAGACCACAGCCTGTAAGCCATGCTAATCGACTCCATTCCTTATGTGTGTACACACACACTTGTTCATTCTGTCAGTTCTGTTCCATTCGAGAGCTCTGACTGACACGACACTCGCCGCAGTTTCCCCTCCCTGAGGCAGCCTTGACTGTCCTCTGGGCATCATGGACGCAGACACACATTCAGTTGTCTAGATCGTGGCTACCCTGGTGGCTGATATAGATTGCTAATTTGGCCCATCTAGGAGCATGTAGGAGACAAACCTGTCTTTGAAGGCATTCCTGAAGAGGGCTGACTCGTCTTAATCTAAATGTGGGCATCCCCATCTCAAGGGCCAGGGTTCCACACTGAGTATAGAGGCAAAAACAACCTGATCACCAGCATTAATTTCTCTCTACTTTCTGCTGCGGATACAAAGTGACTGTCTTGCCACCATGTCTCCTCTGTCGTGATGGCCTGCACCTTCAGTGTGAGCTGAAACAAACTCTTCCTAACCTTTTTTTTTTTAAAGATTGGTTTGCACACACAAATGTATGTGTGCCACATGTGTGTCTGGTGCCCAAGGAGATCAGAAGAGGGCATAAGATCCCCTGGAACCATGTTGCCTTACAAAAGAGTTCCACGCTAACCCAGAATGGAGTATAATGAAAGTTTATTTATTAGGGGGCAAACTCACAGAAAGTGTAGTGACTGCGTGTTCTGGGAACTGGAACCGAATCCAGTAGCAAAGGGGGCGGGCCACACATGCTTTATATTTGCATTTATAGTACATGAGACCACGCCCAAAGTGGGTCAGTATCTGAGTTACATAATTGAGAGTCACCGTGTGAGGGTTGGGAACCGAGCCTGGGTCCTCTGCAAGAGCAACAAGTGATCTTGACTACTGAGCCATCTCTCCAGCCCTCTGATTCACCTATCTCTGGCCAACTCCTAGGGGCAGTCATAATGGGACAGTTACTTGGCAGCCACAAGCTCTTACCACTCTGCAAACTGCCCCACCTGCCTGGTAGCAGGATAACTTGCCTTTTGTCCTTACAACTTGACCCGGAAAGAGAGGATATAGTCAAGGACCTTTAGAGATAGGAGCTGTGAAGCCACTGAGCATGAGGGTATTGGTGAGACTGAGCCACTAGAAGCGAGCGCTTTTTTTTTTTTTTTTGAGACATGGCTTCTCTATGTAACAGTTCTGGCTGTCCTGGAACTCACTCTGTAGAGTAGACCAGGCTGGCCTAGAACTCACAGAGATCTGCCTGCCTCTGCCTCCCGAGTTCTGGGATTAAAGGCGTGTGCATTTTCTTTTTAGATCATTCTCATTGAAAACCCCAGAAAGAGCATTTCTCCCAAGTCAAGAAACAATTGGCTTCACATCTCTTAGTTTCTTATGTCAAGGATAAAAGAATGATTCTTTAAGAAGTACTGGGGGGCTGGAGAGATGGCTCAGCAGTTACGAGCATTTGCGACTCCTGCAGAGGACCCTATGCACACGGTGGCTGACAGGCTAACTCCAATCCCAGGGGATCTGGTGCCCCCTTCTGGCCACTCCACAGGCAACTGCAGGCACATGGTGCACAAACTGGCTTGCTGGCAAAACACCCAGAAACATAAAATTGAAAACAAAAATGGAAAAATCAACAGCTATAGCTTTGTTAGTCACCATGATGGTGTGCTAGGTGGTGCTCTCCTGAAGGTATTTCATTTAGCTGGCCTAGTTTCCTCACCCACTGAACAGGTGAGGACATTGAGGCTGGGGATGGGATGTCAAGTAATTTTTTTTCTAATTCATTTTGTCAGCAGTACCATCAGAATTATAATGTAGGTAGTAATCTCTATTTGGCGTACTGTTTTAATTCGCTTACCCACACTAACGTAAAAAAAGCAGCCTTTATATAGCGAAAGTCACCCATTGTGCATGCTCAACTGAATGGTTTCAGTAAACTTAACGGAGTGGTAAAGCTATCACCAGAAATCCAGTTTTAGAACGTTTCCACTACCTCAAAATGTTCCCTCAGACCCATTTTTGGTTAGTCCCCACTCCTACCCCAGCCCCAGGCAAGCACTGATCTATTTTCTGTTGCTGTAAATTAGCTTTTCCAGACACTTTACACAAATGAAACTCTGCTGTATCATTTTTCACTTTACTACAGAAATTCCATTTGTTTTCTGAAGCCTGTGTGGTTCGGTTCTCAGCATGCTGCTCAGTTGAAAGCAAGGAACGTGGTTCATGTTCCTTCTGCTGAAGCCGGGGCTTCTGAGGACGCTGTCCTAGGCACTACGAAGTAGTGGAGCAGCCAGGTCAGGTACCGTAGGGGAATCGCTACAGATACTGATTTTTCTGTTCATTTTTTTTCACAAACCATATGGAACAATCTATCTTAATCCATGGGCTTCTCCTCCAAATGGCTCCATTCCTGCCTGTGGTGGAGCATGCTTGTAATCCCAGCACTCAGAGATTGAAAGCAGGAGGGTCTGGAATTTGAGGTCAGCTTGGACTGCATAGCAAGACCACATCTCCCCCCATACCCATGTAAAATCAAGTTTGAACTGCAAATGGAAGCCCCCAGGCCAGTAAGAAAACACCTCCCTATAGGAGGAATTGAGGACAGGAAAATATGGGGTCAAGTCCATTCCATTAAAGCTGTACGTTGGTCCCGGGTCCAACTAATAATCACAATTTTTAAGAACTTCCTGTACAACACAGTTGCTCTGATTGACCACTCTCCCCCCACCCCTAAATGATTAGAACACCTCTCTATGGCTAGCAGTATTGCTAGCTTCATTTTCCAAAGCATTATTGGTATTATAGAAGAGGAACCACAGCACAAAGTTACCCAGAGTATCATTTGGAGTTATTGCTACTTCTAAGTATATCTGTATTGAAGATATAGAAAGTATTATTAAGGTGCAGAAATTACTAATACACACAAAAGTATATGGGCTGGAGTGTGGCTTAGTGGTGGAATGCTTGACTAGTGTAATCCAGCATCAGAGAGGAGCGAACAAGAGAGAACATTATCAGAACTTTTACAATACAGATAAGTATTAGTACAGAAATTGGCACACATGCCATTATTATAGTGTATAAATTGTCAGTTCACTGATGATATCAATACTACTATAATATAAAAATTAGTACAGAAAAATTGTATCAGGGCTGGCAAGATGGCTCAGCAGGTAAAGGTGATTGTTGCCAAGTCTGAAAACCTGGGTTAGATTTTCAGGACTAATATAGTGTTCAACAAAAGAGCTGACACCCACGAGCCGTCCTCATGTGTACCATGGCACTCAGCCCACATGCGCTGGGTGTATGTACATACGCACTCAAATAAATAAATACATACGCAAATCAATGAAATTATGTTTTAGAGAAGGAAAAATAGTATAGGTACTGCTTCTGCCACTATTCCTTCCCCCTCAAGAGATAGCCTTATAGACTTTGAACTAATTTATCAGATATTAAACAGGTAGGACTGGAGAAATGGCTCAGCAGGTAAAGATAATTGTTGCCTGTGGACCCAAGTTCAACTGTTGGAATACATAAGGTGGAAGGAGAGAACCAACTCTCACAAGCTGTCCTCAGTACATGCATGCATGTGCACATAAACAAAGTCTTTCTAAAGTTTACAGCGTTAGCTGTGAAATAGCTGCCTTCCAATCTCATAAAGTGAGTTACTTTGTTTGTTTGAGACAGGGTTTTAGTGTGTAGCTCTGGCTGGCTCGGAACTCTCTGTGTAGACCAGTGTAGTTTCTGTCTCACAGAGATCTCTCTGCCTCCCGAGTGTTGGGATTAAAGGCATTTGCCACCACTGACACCACTGAGGGACAAACTGAACCTCCACTTGCCTCTTCTGGGACTATGAGAAACAATCCAGGTCTGAAGGAGCAGGCACTCCAGGTCCTTTCTGGTCATCCAGAGCCATGGTAAAAATGAATAACCCACCTGGGGGAGGTTTTCCTGCGAAGAAAGAGCCCCTCTGATAAGCTAGGAATGAGTTGGAACAATGTTGTATTTGGCTCAAGCTCAGGCAACGCATTTTTCTACAGCACAGATTTTTACATTATTAGGCTTTTCTTTTCCTGTTGCTGTGGTTAAAAATGCTGATAGAAGAGGCAGATGGATCTCTGTGAGTTCCAGGGTAGCCCGGTCAACACAGCAACTTCCAGATCAGCCAGAGCTACGCAGTGAGACCCTGTCTCAAAAACACAAAACAACAAACATCTCCCCCAAAGATCCCCCAAATTTTGATAAAAGCAACTTAGAGGAGAAAGGGTTTACCTTGGCTCATAGTTCAAGGGTACAGTCCATCACAGCATGGAAGTCCGGATGGCAAGGTACAGTTCATCATAGTGTGGTTCAGTCCGTCACAGCATGGAAGTCTGGGTAGCAGGAGCTTGAAGCAGCTGGTCACATGGCATGCACAGTCAAGAACCAGGGAGCGATGAATACATACATGTTCAGCTTGTCTTTTCCACTTTATATAATTCAAAATGCTCTGCCCAGGCAATGGTCTCATTGATTAAGATGGGTCTTCCAGCCTTAATTAATGTCATCAAAATATTACCCACAGGCCTGCCCAGAGCCCCAACTCCCAGGTAGTTTCTAGACTCTGCCAAGTAGACAGTGAACATTAACCCATCACATTACAGATTCAGCGTTGGCAGTCACACAGGGTTATAGTAGCCTCGCTGTTGTTGCGGTATCCAACCATGAGCCCAAACTGCAGCCGCACAGGTCAGGAGGGTGAGAATGAACAACTGAGCACAGGCTAGGTATCATTTAGGGAACAGCTAAGCTGCTGGGCTGGGATACAATAGAGCGAGAGGCTTTCTGTGTGAGTTGGTGGGAGCCTGGGGCCACATTCCAGGAACCGGGAGGGGACCTGTCACGCGGGGGCATCTTTCCTTAGATACCACTAACGGGGCCACCGAGAAAGGACAAGCAGTGTGTGCAGAAGAGCGAGAACAAGATGGAAATGGAGAGTGTGTCAGCACTGCAACCTTCAAACACAGCATCAAGCTTTACAACCAGTCTCCAACTCTTTTTTTTTTTTTAGATTTATTTATTTATTATGTATACAATATTCTGTCTGTGTGTATGTCTGCAGGCCAGAAGAGGGCACCAGACCCCCTGACAGATGGTTGTGAGCCACCATGTGGTTGCTGGGAATTGAACTCAGGAGCTTTGGAAGAGCAGGCAGTGCTCTTAACCTCTGAGCCATCTCTCCAGCCCTCTCCAACTCTTCTGAGCAAGAGAAAGACCGAAAGATAAAGAGCCCACATGGCAAGATATGGGAAATCCCCGCACTTTCTAGGAAAACACAGAAGATCAAGGTGCGGAGGCAAAGGCCCAAAGACCGTGATAGAGGCCAGTTTTGGCTGTGGGTGAGCTCAAGGTCTCTCTGGGCTAGGTAGGTGTCTCAAATTGTTTTTAAAAAATTCTGTTCTTGCTGGGCGGTGGTGGCACACGCCTTTAATCCCAGCACTTGGGAGGCAGAGGCAGGCGGATCTCTGTGAGTTTGAGTCCATCCTGGTCTACAAGAGCTAGTTCCAGGACAGGTTCCAAAGCTACAGAGAAACCCTGTCTCGAAAAACAAAAACGAAAACAGAACAACAGCAACAAAATTCTGTTCTTTTCCCTTCATGTGAACCCCTCAATTCAGAGGAACTTTGATTTGTGTCTTTCCGAGATTGCTTCTGCCCCTGGAATCCATTGCAGTCCTTGCTTATATGAGTGTTAAAAATTCGGGAGCAACAAGTCCAGAAAAGATCCTGAAGAACCCAGAGTGTGTGAGAGGATAGAATGAGGTTGCGCCAGTTGGGGAGGGTCTCCGTTCTTCCTGGGTGCGAGAGTCATTCTGGGAAGTGGGCAGGCTCCTGTCTGAAAGGGGAACTCGGATTTGCTCGTGGACCCAGTTTGGCATTCACGGTGCCTCAAGGCGATGGAAATGCTGTGTAGGAACAGAGGACACGGGGAAGCGCCTGGAGCCTGTGATGGGGAGCTGTTTCCTCCATTCAGCAGTCATGCGCCATCCTGGAGGCTGTCATATAGACAGTTCCCGGGAGATAGTGCCACAGCCCTACGGGCACCTGCTTCATTACTTGGAGAGGCACCTTGTGGGGGGAGTTGGGCAAAGCAGACCTCAGGCCTCCCTGGACTTGTTTTTATTTGCCTTAATGATTTATTTGTATATTTATTTTTATGGCTTTATGTGTATGTGTGTCTGTCTGTCATGTGCTTGCACAGGCAATAAGATAGCCATGGAGGCCAGAAGAGGGCATCGGATCCCTTAGAGTTGGAGTTGCAGGCAGTTTGGAGCCTCCACATGTGGGTGCTGGAAATGGAACTCCAGTCCTCTTAAAAAGCAGCAAGCACTTTTACCAGCTGAGCCATCTCCCCAGTACCTTCTATTGACCTTAAATAGAGGACCCATCTATCCTTTAATTAGTCAAGAAAACTCCTTTCTAAACCCTTTTGCGGAGGAAAACCAACCAAAAATTTAAAAAAGGAAAGCCAGCGAACAGGCTTACCCCATATCATGAGCTGTGGTAGACCAGATGCAGATCAAGAAAACAGGAAGGAGCTCCATCCACCTGTGTCTTGGGAGCTATAACCCTGTGCAATGCTACTCAAGCAACACATCCATGTTAGACACAAGGCCAACAGGCCTGGTGGGAAGCAGTGGCTGAGGCAAGATGAGAAGGCTTATTTGAATAACTACTTGAATAGATCATTTGAGTAGCCATTGGGTTCTGGGCCAGGAGCTGTCCCAGATTGCCTGGTAGTTGACCCTGGGGCAATTAGGGTGGATGCATAGTGTCTTAGTGTTTCTGTTGCCGTGACAAACCACTATGGCCCAAAGCAACTTGTATCATCTTGTAACTTTCAGGTCATATCCCATCACAGTCAAGATGGGAACTCAAGACAGGAACCTGGAGACAAGAACAGAAGCAGAGGCCATGGAGGAGTGCTGCTTGAAGGCTTGGGTCCCATAGCTTGCTCAGCCTGCTTTCCTATACAACCCAGGACCAAGTACTCAGGGGTGGTACTGTCCACCGCAGGCTGGGCTCCCCCATCAATCTTTAATCAAGAAAGTGATCCACAGAAATGACTTTACACCTGTGTCATGGAGGCCTTTTCTCAACTGAGGTTCCCTTTTCCCAGATAACCCTAGCTTGTGCTGTATTAACACAGAAACTGGCCAGCACACATAGTGACCTGATGGGCATGTGAGAACTCACTAGAGGCAACGACTGGGATATGGACTTAACTGATCGTTCATGAAGAGAAAGTGACCACCTCTTGTCAGAGCCTCAAAACGAAATCAAAACATCATTTAAAAAAATCACATCTACAACACAACTCCTACACCAGAAAGGGGGTCGAAAGAAACAAAGGACCAGAAAGTCTGCTGTGAGATTTTATCTTCTATATATGCTAGGAAAGCTATACCCATGAACTCTCAACAATATGGCTACCTAAACAAGACCAGAACAATGAGTGTAGGTGGGGGAAATCTCATGGGGTCTCCATTCAAGGCAATTAATGACTGTGGAAAGAGGAAGAACTAGTCTTGCCCAGGAATGAGCCCCCTAATTTGTTATCAAATATCAACCAGTCAGCCCTAAATCATATACACACAAACCACACTAAACAGACTCAGGTTCTACTTATATATTTATTTTTAACTATAATGATTAAAATCTGCATTACAAAGTCAGTATCTGTTAGCTGTGATCCTTAGAGGACTTGGAGTCATTCTAAAGCGTGCTGCAGTTGAGTCTGGAGAAGCAGCTAAGTTGGTACGCCGCCGCCGCTTGCCTCCCATACATAAAGGCCTGACTTTCATCCCCAACATTGCACAAATTCTAGTGTAAGGTGTATACTACTAAGTGCTTGGGAGCTGGAAGCAGAAACAGGAAGATCAAAGTTCTTGGCTACACAATAAATTTAAGGCTAGCCTGGGCTACATAAGATCCAGCAAAAAATAAATGAATGTCTGAACTGGGCTGACTTAATATATCATTATGCCAGAAAGCACATCTTTCACAACTATTTGAACCTACAGTGTACACTTTTAGATGCCGACTTAAAAATATACAAAGGGGACCACAGCTTTTCACAATTCATCCCTCGAGTAAAGCAGCCAAAGATTTTATAAGCCAGCATCCTCGACTTCTGTTCCTCTTTGCTGGGGGTATGCCCACGGTGGATAATGAGGTGGATGGGGCCTGGGCAGGGTCGTGATGAGACAGCTACAGCACTTCCGTGGTTTCTCAGCAAGGATCTTGGGAAATAAATTTTAAAAAGGAAAATCAAAGTGAGGGATGCTATAGATAGAAAGTGAATTCAGCTTCTGGAATATCCAGATGGATGTGCACTGAGTATCCAGGCTGTGCTTGCCAGCACAAGTATACTGATTCAGTCCCGCTCAAGTCTCGATGCTGAGTCTGCGGCTCAGAGACATCCCACCCCATATCGTCCCCTATTATATCTGCTTGAGTTTCTTATAGTCATATCGTTAAATTTTTAAGTATCAAATTACTCTGTGGTCAATATTAGCTCTCCCACCCTACCCCAAAGACTCACTCTATTTTACCTCAAAGATATTCAGCAGGTTGACTGTGTTTTCTCTTCCATACAATGCAATGAACATCATGACTTAAACATCACTGTGTAAATATATTGAGGGCTCATTGTTAGTCATGAGGGCCCACTAAGCCTGTGCTGATGAATATACCAACATTAAACAGTGACAACTGAAAATTGTTTTTGAGGGGCTGGGAATGTAATTCAGTCAGAAGAGCATTTACTTAGCATGCACAAAGCCTAGTAATGTGTTAGCTAGGCACGGTGCTTTGTGTGTGAGCGTGAATGTATGTGGAGGGCATATATGTGCACTTGTGTGTGGAGATCAGAGACCAGCCTCAGATGTCATTCTTCAGTCACTATCCAGCTTGTTGCTTTTGTTTTTGAAGCAGGGTCTCTCCATAGAACCCACGGCTTATTGATTAGCCTAGGCTGGTTAGGCAGGAACCTTGGGTAATCTTGGTTCCATGTCCTCAGTGCTGGAATTCCAAGCACTCACCACTGCACGCAGCTTTTTACATGGGTGTTAGAGATTGAACTCAGGTTCTGAGTGGCAGGCACTTTACCAACTGACCTATTCCCCAACCCTCCCCTCTTCTTCTGGTGGCAGGAGCACACATGCTCCTTCCTGATCATTTCCAGATCTGAAGTGTAGACTATGTAACTTACTATTTTACCATTCTTTTGTTGATATCCAGTGGTTTCTTGGTTTTGTGTCTATCCAAAACAAACATGTTAGGAATATTTCCTAACTGAGCTTCTCTGCTGGCGCAAAGAACTCCAATCAAACCAGATTAGACCGAATCAAAAATGCCCATGTTTAATGAATACTGTGCTCTTGGGTGGCCGGGAGCATGAGGGGTCGGGTGGAGTGGGGGAACAGAGGGAGAGCACATTCAAAACCCAAAACCACGTGTTCCTTTTTTTTCCGGTGTGAGCCTAAATACCCTGTGGGAGTGGTCCTGACCCTCCCGGGGAGGGGTCAGTGCTTGGCAGTCTGGGAGTTGGAGTCCAGACCAGGATAATTCCCAGGCCAGGGGCTGGGTGACACTTTCAACTCAGTATTATATTCTAGACTCTTTGGGTATAGGGGTGTTAGAGGGCTGGGGTCTCACTTTTGACCAAACAAAACAGAGGAGGGGGGGTCTCATTGCTCACTATAGCATTGGCTGCTCTTCCAGAGGTCAGTTCCCAGCACTCACCTGGAACATCTCACAACCACCTGTAACTCTAGCTCTAGGGGATCTGATGCCCTCTTCCTCCAGGCGTCTTGGGTACCTGAATGTGTATATATAGGCACATAATCACAACATAAAACTAAACCTTAAAAACAACAAATAGCATTCAGACAAGGAAACAAACCTCTGCCCAGTGAAATGAAAGCCTGATCAATGGTAGGGATCACACCACTTAAATATAATCGGAGTTTCATCATTTTACCCCTCCCCACCCTGAGCTGGGCTCAGAGAAAGTACTTTGTGTTTGCTCGATTGATTCCTAGCTTACCTGAAATGATGGCCTAGAGAATCCATTGCAGGATAAAAATGGAGACTCATTCCTTAGGGACTGCCCACTAAGAAGCAGAGCAAACATGTTCCTGCTGGGAAATTGAGATGCAAAAGGCAATACAAGCAGGAAAGCATTGCTTACCTGCAGATTTTATGCTGATTGGTGATTCCTATGATGCCCTTGTAAGAGTATGTGACAAGGCCAAAGTTTTAGCTGAAGCAGCCGGCTGTGGTGACCCTGTGTAGGTGGGAGGCAGCCTTCTGTGGGTTTATTCCACTCGGTCCTCCCTCCTGCAGCTGTGAGAATTAACTTCATTGTCTATAAAATTAAACAACTCTTAACTCTCTTAGCTAAGGAAAGCTAAACCACAAGTGATTATTCTGGGGGCTTTCTTAAATGAGTTTAATGCAAAACCAAACAAATACATTTCATGCTGCATAGCAATTACATATTGTTGCATACAGAGGAAGAAATTAGAATTTTTTAGATTTTTTTTTTTTACTTTTTAGACATTTTGATTTTACTTCTGTGTATGTATAAGTGGGTGCCCATGGAGGCTGGAAGAGGGCATCAGATCCCCTCAGAGCTGAACTTACAGATGGCTGTAAGCTATCAAACATGGGTGCTGGGAACCAAACTCAGGTCCTCAGCAAGAGTAATATGCTCTCTTAACCACTGAGCCATCTCTCCAGTCCTGAATTTTCCCTTTTGTTTTGTTTCTACATTTTTATCCCTTTTCTTCCTAGTGCTTCATATGACGCATTGTACAGTAAAATTGCTAATTTCTTATAAATTTTACACAGAATGTGTCTTAGGGTTTCTATTGCTGTGAAGAAACACCATGACCATCACAACTCTTTTTCTTTTCTTTCCTTCTTTCTTTTCTTTTCTTTTTCTTTTTTTGTTTCTTGAGACAGGGTCTCTTTTTGTAACTGCTGTGGCCGTCCTGGAATTCACTTCCTAGACCAGAATGGCCTTGAACTCAGGGAGATTCACCTGCCCCTGCCTCCTAAGAGCTGGGATTAAAGGTGTGTGCCACCACCGCCCAGTACCACAGCAACTCTTATAAAGTAAAAACATTTAATTGGGCTGGCTTACACTTTCAGAGGCTCAGTTCATCATCGTCATGGTGGGTGGGACATGATGGTGTGAAGGCACAGATGTGTTGGAGAAGTAGTTGAGTGTCTTACATCTTGCAAGCCACAGGAAGTGCTCTAAAACACTGGGTGGTATTTTGAGCATATATGAGACTTCAAAGCCAGTCTCCACAGTGACATGCTTCCTCCAACAAGACCACACCTACTCCAACAGGGCCACACCTCCTAATAGTGCCTCTCCCTTTGAAGACCATTTTCTTTCAAACCACCACATTGCATGGTAAATTGACTTTCTTCTATGACACGAAATTGTAGATACTTCCCTTGAGTCTAAGGATTAGGGCCCCTAAATTAGAACCATTGTTTCCCACGAAGAGGCCCTTGTTCTAGTTGGGGACAGGTTCTTGCTTTGTTGCCTATCCTGCTTGCAACCCCTGGGCTCAAGCACTCCTGCTTCAGCCTCTCAAGCAGCTGGGATTGCAGGTGAGACCCCAGCCCTCTAACACCCCATACCCAAGGAGTCTGGGATGATTGACTGAAAGCGTCACCCCAGTCCCTGGCACCCACCCTTGGAGCAGGACTGGAACAGGAAGCTCCATTTCAAGCCCCCGCCCCCTGGGAGTTGCCTTGGTCCAGATTCCACCTTGGGGAAAGCCCGCCAAGTGCTGACCCCTCCCCAGGGAGGGTCAGGACCACTCCCACAGGCTATTTAGGCTGCCGCTGAGAAGAAGAACACTTGGTCTCTGGATATGTGGTATTTGTTGTGCCCCCCCCCCATGCTCCTGGCCACCCAGGAGTGCTGCATTTATTCAACGTGGGCATTTTAAAAAATTTGGTCTAATTTGGTCTGATTGGAATTATTTGTGTAGGTGGAGAGGCTCGTTTTAAGATTATTCCTTACTGCCATACCAAGGCTATTGGAGCCTGAGCTCTGAGTTCCAGTGCAGTTAATTCTCCAGGTCAGAACTTATCAGATATTAAAAGTGTATTAACATTACACATTACAATTCTGTAGACCAGATGTGGTCAAGAAGGTGCATAAGCCTTAGATGGCCAAACTTTCAAGGCAGGGCAAGCTAGGGAAGAGCAGACTAGACAGTGCAATCCTTCTACCGTGTGTGCAGGAAGGATGGCCGGAAGGTGCCTCAGTGCTGCTTCAGGCTGCTCCCCAGTCTGCTTCTATTCTAGAGCCCCCTTCTCAGTTTCTCTCTCTTCTGAATTGGCAGTCTAAGTCCTTGCTCGTAACTGTGATTTTGACCCTGATACCTTCTTGCCTGTATCTCATATTTGGCCTAAACCTAGAGTCTTTGGTCCTGTCAAAGGTGTTTTGTGCCATTTCCTGAGTCAGCCTTGAGGTCATTAAACTATTATCCTTGAAGACAGACTTTCCAAACCAACAAATAAATCTATCTATCCATCCATCAATCCATATCCATCCATCCATCTATCTATCTATCTATCTATCTATCTATCTATCTATCTATCTATCTATGTATCTATCTACCTACCTATCTATCTATCTATCTATCTATCTATCTATCTATCTATCTATCTATCTATCTATCTATCTATCTATCTATCTATCTTGGTGTTGCTGACCAGAAAGGGAAAAGGAAGTTCGATATGACCAGATCCTCACGGGAATATGGCAGGTGCATACAGCCTGGCACATAACCACTATTCCATTGTTTGCTTTTTGGTTTTTTTGCTTTTTGTTTTTCAAGACAGGATTTCTCTGTGTTACAGTTCTGGCTGTTCTGGAACTTGCTCTGTAGACCAGGCTGGCCTTGAACTCACAGAGATCTGCCTTCCTCTGTCTCCCAAGTGCTGGGATCAAAGTGGTGGGACACACCACCACCCAGCTGTTTATGTCATGTCTATTGATAGAGAGAGAGGGGGGGGGGAGAGAGAGAACTTATATTTAATAGTTCAGGCATTTTAGACCTGCCTGGAACTCACTGTGTACTTGAACTTGTGACCCTCTTGTCTCAGCCTCTGGAATGCTGGGATTAAAGGTAAATACCCCCAGCCTGGCTTCATCACCTCACAAGCAATTACTGGTGTTCTTTCAACTAAAAACACAGGCTTGCCTCCTTTCAATCTTTTTCTGTTTTTTATTTTTTCTTTTCTTTTTTTTTTCTTTCGGTTTTTCGAGACAGGGTTTCTCTGTGTAGCCTTGCCTGTCCTGGAACTCTCTTTGTAGATCAGGTTGGCCTTGATCTCACAGAGCTCTCCCTGCCTCTGCCTGCTACCATTGTCTGGCCCTAGTTATTTTTTCATGTACACATGCTGACATCTGATGTCCTGGCTTCAAGGTTCTCTTCTGCTAATGCCACTGACAGGCCATCTTCCTTTCATTTCTCTTCTAAGTCATCACCGCAGTTGCCTTCTCCATGTTTCTTCTTGCCTGCTTAGGGATGTGGTTAGTCTTGCCAACTTAATGGGAGTTAGAACCCTCCTATGTGTCTGAGGGTATTTCCAGAAGGTTTGACCGAAGAGAGAAGGTGGAGATGAACTCCATCCTAGGGACTGGTGTCCCAGACTGAACGAAAGCTGAAAATGAGTGAAGTGACAACATTCATCCGTCTACGTGCTGTCTGGAGATGCGATGTGACCTCTTGTCACCATGCCTTCCTGGCCATGACAGAGTACCCTCAAACTGTGTGCCAGAATCAACCCTTCTTTCCTGTCCTGGCCACCTTTAATTGACAAGGTGACAGCCTATAGTCATCTCAGAAAGTCTCAGTTGAGGCATTTCCTACATTAGATTGTCTTGTGGGGGATTGTCTTGATTCTTAATTGATGTAGAAGAGCCTAGCCCACTGTGGATGGTACCATCCCTAGACAGGCGGTTCCTGGCTGTATAAGAAAGGTAGCTGGGCATGAGCCGGGGAGTGAGCCAGCAAGCAGCTCTCCTCCATGGTTTCTGCTTTAAGCTCCTGCTTGAGTGCCTGTCCTGACTGCCCTCAATTGATGGACTGTAAACTGGAAGTCATAAGCCAAATAAGTGCTCTCCTCCCTTAGGCTGCTTTTGTAGGGTATTTTGTCATAGTAACAACAAATTAAAAACATAAAGTATTGTTGTGATAGTTAATGTTATTAACTTAACAGAATTTGGAATCACCAGAGGTAAGTGATCTCCAGGTACCTCTGTGAGGGACTACATATCCTCTGCACATGTCTGGGTTATGTTGATTGAGGTGGGAAGATATATCCTAAAAGTGGGCGGTACCATTCCCTGAGCTTGGGTGAACTAAAGATGAGGAACAAGCTGACATAAAAACATCCTTCACTCTCTGCTGCTTCCTGACTGCTCCAAGCTCTGGCTTCCTTGGCCTCCCAGGCATGATGGGTCATACTCTTGAACTATGAGCCAAAATAAATCCTTTCTTTCTGATGCCGCTTTTGTCAGGTGTATATATGCATCAACAGGATAAGACACTATGACGATCCACATGTCCAAAGCCAAGCTCTTGATTCCTGCCCAAAGCTGCTCTTCCCACAGAGTCTTCCACTTCAGAAGGGACGCCGTGATTTTCCCAGGCGCTCCTGTTAAAATAAGTCACTTCTTCTTTCCCTACCACATACAAGTTTGGTTATGTCTTCCTCTACTTTACCTCCAGTCTCCTTTGGCCTCCCCTGCCAAGCCACCAGCATGCTTCACGAGAGCAGCTTGAGACTCCTTCACCTGCTCCAGGAAGTCATTCTCTAAACAACCACCAGAGTCAACCGGACACGCCCTCACAATGTGAGAAAGAGAGACAGAGTACCAGCTATAGTGAGAAGATTTGGTTCTGTCAGAAAGTTCACAGATGACTTGGTGATAGATACGTAAAGGACTAAGCCGGGAGGGGGGCACTGTGGGTATTGTCATATGGGTGTGGGTATATGTGTAGGCATGGGTGTGTGCATGTATGGCATGTATGTGGTAGCCAAGGGACAGCTTCATACATTTGTCCTCAGACCTGGAAGTAGGCTAGGCTAGCTGGCCAGCAAGCTTTCAGGATCCCACCCTCAACTTTCCAAGGATCTCCACTTCTCATCTTGCCATCACTGGGTTACAAACGCATGCTGCTCTGCCCAGTTTTCTATGTAGGTTCGAGAGATACAAACGCAGGTCTTTATGCTTTGGAAAAAAATGAGTTACTGACTGAGCCATCTGCCTAGCCATAGAGCCAATTTAATGCCAAGAGTTTGAGGAAAAGATAGGCAATCATACTTGACTTAGCTGTGAACAATAGTCATGATATAAAATCATTGCTGATAATTGCTTTAATCAAAAGTCATTTGTCACTATACTGAGAAAGCTAAGGGAAGAGAAGCATACGCGGCCGAAGGCAGGTCAAGCCTTGCTGACACTGAACATCTCATCCCGCCTTCTCTGGGAGGAAACCCACGGGGATGTTTAATCATGAGAGATCAAGAAACATCAGTACCAGCACGACTGCCTTTATAATTGAGTACATGTATTCCTTTGATGCAAGAAAAATGAAAAGAAATAAAATTTAGAGTAATGAGGCCGAATCAGAGAGCATTTTAAAAGAACATGCACTTAGTATTTGAAATTCCTGTTGCAAATTTAAGAACCCATGCCGTCTTTCTTCTCAGGACACAGTTTCTGCGTCTCATCTCCTGCTTGCTCCAAAGGTGCAGGTCATCGACCACACTTCACTCGGCAATGGCAGTGCTAGGAACGTTGTTTTCAAGAGGACTTAAGACCCTCATTTATGTAAAAGCTAATTCGGTTCAAAAGTCCATAAACTCCTCAACTACAAAGCAAATTGTTCCAAATGTTTTTAACAACCTCCTGACAGGAAGAATGAAGATATAGCTTTAATGTCAGCTTTAACTCATTAAAAATAGAGGAGCTAAGCTAGAGACCCATTTTATTAATATAAAAACAATCTCCCAGATACAAAGAGCATTCACTTAATGTCTTTTTCCTCCTCTCTGTCTATGAAACAATCACATGAATCTTATGGCAGGGAGAAAGACAAATGATTTCACTCTAGTTAGCTATTTACTGTCACCGTGAATGTCAAAGACAGCTTTTCTTTTTCTGTAATTTTAGATAATTAAAATAATTATCCACTGAAGCACATTGCATGACTTATAATGTGGTGGATTCCAGAGTTCCGAGTTGAAGACTGAGGTTCGAACCTACAGACTCGGTGATCTCAAGCAGATCTTCTAGTCTGCCTGAGACTCAGTTTCCTCCTTAGGCAGGAGGGATACACTAGGCACTCTGTAACCTTCCCTGTGGAGATTGCATCTGGGGTGTGTGCGTGAAGGGTAGGGTACGGGAACTAGAGCAGATCATAAGATCTAAAAAAAGATTTGTTTCTATGACGTTTTAACATCGTATGTGTGCATGTGTGTGTGGCAGGCAGAGAAGATATGTGCACATGGGTGCAGTTGTCTGAAGAGGCCAGAAGAAGGCCTTTCCCCGGGGTCAGTGTTCCAGGTGGTTGTGAGCCTCCCGATGTGGGTGGTGTTAACCAAACTCTGCAAGAACAGTAAGTTCTCTTAACTACTGAGCCCTTCTCCAGCCCTGACCATGATGTTTTTAATTGCATTGTTTGTTTGTTTGATTGATTGATTGATTGTGTGTGTTTGTGTGTGTGTGTAGGGGGTTGGTCCTGGGATTTAGAAATCAGACCATTAGACTTAGTGGTAAGAATCTTTACTCTGTGACCCATCTTGCCAACCATTCCCCTTCCCCCACCCGCGGGTTTTTGTTTGTTTGTTTGTTTTATTTTGAGACAGGGTCTTTTGTAGCCCAAGGCCTCAAACTCATTAGGTAACCAGGGGATTATCTTGAACTCCTGATTCTCCTACCTGTATCTCATAAGTGCTGGATTACAGGTGTTAACCGCTGTGCTGGGTCTGAGATTGCATCCTAAGGGGGAGAGCCACATGAAGCATGCAAAGCAGTGTAAGGTAGTGATCTAGCTGCATGGTGCAGTCAGTGCTGATCATGGTGACAGTTTAGAAAGGCCGCTTGGGAGGGACTTGTCCCAAAAGGTGTCTGGCACCCAACTGACAATCCAGATGATCTAAAGTGAATGATGTGTTGGTCTAGACCCAAAACAAAAGAAACTTGAGGCAGAATGGATTGATGGTCAGGGCAAAAGAAGGGCTTGGTATATTTGAGTCAGAGTTTGTGTGACAAGAGTTCAGAAAGAGTGAAGCGGGGGCACTAGAAGAATTTATTCCTTCATTTGTTTGTTTGATGTAACTCAGGCTGGCTTCAAATTCATTCTGTAGCCAAGAATGACCTTGAACTCCTGACCCTCCAGTCCCTAACGCCTAAGTGCCGAGATTACAGAAGTGCCCTGCCGCCGTGCCTGGCTTGCTGGGTGGATTTAGAAAGCAGAGAACATTAGATTCTGAAAGGTATAGTAGAGAATTTTGGAAGCTGGGCATGGTGGTGATGCCTGTAATCCCAGCACTCAGGCAGCTGTGGCAGGAGGCTCCTGAAACTTGGTGGGCAGCCTGGATTTCATATAGCGACCCTGTCTCCAAAAAGTTTTTGTTTTAAAAAAAAAGATTTTGATTTTGTTTGAGGTAAAAAAACAAACCTGTAAACTAGTTTAATCAGAGGTTTATATTGCACACTGACAGTGAATTAGCAATAAAGTTGTACGTGTCACTGAGACCTTCATACAAGAATGGCTTGACTTTTAAGGATGAGAATCATCAGATTCTGTCTTCTGGATAAACTAATTAGACTCTCACTCTTCTGATTGGATCTGAGAGAGAGAATAAGTCATGGAAAGCTAAGTGCCCACTCTAGTATAGGAGATTTGGGTGGTGGTTCCATCAGGACCAGGTCTACTTCTGATGCTGAGAAGAAGGTAGGCAGGACCTCAAAGGGCAGAGCCTGTGCTATGTGGGGGCACTGGGGAGCTGGGTATTTTGTTCTGGTGATGATGAGAACAAGCCAAACACATAAAAGCAGTGAAGAGCAACTGATAATAACTGGCGGGAGCTACTGACCCCAGAGCTCCTGCTGGCCACATGCATCCTCAGAGATACCCACTGGGGGCAAGGATGAGACTAGCTGGCAGTGGGAACAGGGATGACGGGACAGTGTTGCTGACCCATCACCTTCTCAGCACCAAATGTGCAGCAGCACTGAGCTCCTTCCTTTTTCATTTTGGGGACTGAACTCAGGGCCATTGTGCATGCCTGATGTATTTCCACCCCCTGCCATTTTTGAGTCAGAAGCTCATAGGCTCACATATCCTAGGTGACCTTAAAGTGTCTATGAGCTTTTGAGCCTTCTGCCTCCACCTTCTAAGTGCTGGGATTATAGGAATGAACAGTTTACGCAGTGCTGAGAATAATCCAGGGCTTTGGGCATGCTCTGTAAGCAATCTCCAACCCTAATACCCTCTGCACTCCTTTTGAGGGTATGGTCTTGCTGAATAGCCCAGGCTAGTCTTATACGTGCAACTAAGCAGCAGGATTCCCTGCTAACCTCTCTGCTGGGGTTATAGGCATGTGCCACTGTGTCTAGCTCCCCGTCCCTTTTAAAGGGCCTTGTTAGATGCCTAATTCAACGGAATTGTTTAAGTGGGGCAGGAAAAACTGAGATTTTCTTTTTAGAGGAAGCTTGAGAAGCTTTGGAAGACAGCCAAAAGAGACGCAGGGTCTGGAGAGCAGCAGCTATGTCTGTCGCGGACATCAACGGTCATCCACTCCCAAGGCAAACAGCGCACTCTAGGGTGTGACTGACAGCAGGCAGGTAGGCAAGGGATGATAAGAGGAGTGAGTGAGGCAGACTCATGGCCGAATTCTGTCTCCACACGATGGATGTAATTGTTGAGAATTACGGTATTTATTAGATAGTCACTATGCAGAGGAGGGCCTGGGAGAAAATGATCATCATAAAATTCTTACATTGGACATGATAAGTAGTGCTATAAATAATAATGGAAGTGGTCAAGCTCCTTTTGTAAATCACTGCCTCTGCTCTCCAGGAGGGCCCTATGAGGCAGGCTCCAGGTCATCCTCTGTTTGAAGGCAAGGACTTGGAGTCAGCGGGTGCTAAATGACTTGCTGAAGCACAGACAGGTAGCTTGTGACACCTTTACAGCATGAGCTCCCTCAGGGCAAAGAAGAAAATGTCACTCTGAGTATTTATGTTTCCAAGGAGGAGAAAAAGCTATTCCTGAGTCCACAGTGACCATGG